>SKCR01038704.1:0-84907 GCA_019454045.1 Zanthoxylum bungeanum
GTGCCATAAACGAACTTCGTTTGAACATCTGAATGAACACACCACGAATGAATCTCTGATATCTTCAACTGGAGTTGTCCAAACATACCAAACATTTCAAGACTCATTACAACTCAATTTAACTTGGTTTGTTACGGAATTTTCCAACACAATAGACCCAATAATTGTGACTGTACTCAATGTGAGAAAGGATCAGTAATATGATTGAGGTAACTAATGTGACCGAAGGTAAGGAATATGACTGAGACATAACGTAATTTTCAGTCACCAATGTGACTGATGTAAAAAATATGATCGTAACGAAAGTCAATATAAAGTACGTGAGACACAGTAATTTTAGAGTTATTTTCTACCTTACATAATTCTGAATTTGAAAGAAGTTTGTTGATAAAAATTTGTAGGTATGTTTGTTAAATGTATGTATATTTTTACGGATTTTGATTTGGAGTAAATGAAAAAATATATGAGTATTTGAAAATAACTAGTTTGAATTATTATTCTCTTACCAATATAATGGTCGTTTTTTAACCATTTTTTTCAAAACATATTGACAAGTCTTGTTTAAAAGTTTATTATTTGTAAATCGATAATACATATTTTTTCCATGAAACGATTTATATTTTGAGAAATATTTAATTTAAAAGTGAAAAAAATGAAAATATTATTTTTTTCAAACATACATCCCATAGTTGGGTATATGTTTTAATTATTTTTGAAAATATTAATTAATTCCTTATCCCTTTTGTTAATCTTACACATATATGATTAAATGTAAATATTTAAGTTTGGTTTGAATTAAATAGAAAATTTTCTTTTTTAATTGGGTTTTTTAAAATAAAAGTCTCAATATTCAAAGATAAAATTATAATAAAATCTTAATTTTTGAAGTCATGGATAATTATATATTACAAAAACAGTTGGACATAAGTGCTAGTTATTGTATTGAGTAAGGGTAATTTGTAATCTCCACTACAAGAATATGATCTTTTAATATTGCCAAACTTTAACGCTACAAGAGGTCAAAGTCAATGCTAAAATTTTTGACGTTGAAAGATAGCGATGTAGAAAATGAATGCTAAAGGCTAGTTGTGAAAATATTTTAGCGTTGATGAAGCATAAACGAAGTTAAATATTCAACTCTGCATCACCAGTTATCATCGTTGAAACCAATATACGGCGACGTTGAAAGTGAACAATCATGCGTCGCTGTATTTGGCATCAATAAATGTGAATTTCTATTAGCGTCAATATTTATATATATAATTTAATAATATTTTATTTTTTAAAATTAAAAAAATTAAAAATTATTATTATATATAAAATAAATATTTTATTACATTAAAAAGGTTTTATTAGATTAAATAAAAATTTATGCATGAATATTAGTCAGGATCGGTCCTGCGTCTGTCGAGCTTAGAGGAATTGTGGAGGTTGATCCTGTAGCACTGCCTTGAGCAAAGTTCAAAGTCGACATTCCAACACCATCAAAAGGTATCTATTTAGCTTCTTCAATTAACTGACTAAACACTTTTTGTATGTCGCTCTCCTCCGGATGTGATGTTTCTCCACCAAATGTCGAACCCTACAAGTCATGCAAAGCATCAATCATATCATCATCATTATTTTCTTAACGATACTTGTGATAATTAGTATTAGCTTCTGAATGGGTATACCAGGAGTCAGAGTTGTATTTTTCTCGACGGTAAACCTACGTTCGATAGGTCAATCGACATGTATAAGTGATTCATAACTTCACTCAAATGCTTCGTTGCTTCCATAAATTCTTCCACCCTTTACAATATTCGATACTCAATCTATTGGGCACACTCATCCAACTTCTATCCATATCAATAAAATATTTACAAAAATATAACAAAACGATCAATAATTTAGATTACTGTATGTACAATTTCACTTAATAATTAAATAGTTATCCAAAATCAAACCCTATATATACTTATCCAAAATCAAATTACCATATTAGTTATATGCACTATCAATTAAATACATAAAATAAATATTTAACTAATGAATTCTAAACCCCCATTTTTGGAGGTTTACTCAAAATACATAATGGGTAAATAAATTATTTGAGTAATTGAGATTATATGCACCACTAATTTAATTCATAAAATAAATATTTACCCAATTAAATTCTAAACCCCTATTTTAGGGGATTTACTCAAAAATACATAACTGGTAAATATATTATTATAATAAGAGTGATACATTACAGAAAAATATGTAATATCCCGAGTTTTTTGAAACAGTGTTATAAGATTTCCGAATTAAAGTTAAGGATTTGGTGATGCTATTTAAAAATAAGATTTTATGTGTTGGAAAATAGATCGGAACGTTTTAAAATGAAGTTTCATCTTGTTGGAAAATATGTGGTTTAGAGAACCAGTTACACGATTCATATTTATATCGTAATATGCATAAAAATTTCTTATTTTTCTTATAAAAAATAGAAAACAAACTTCGATTGAGCTGATTCTAGAATCATCAGACTCTTTTTTTTAGACGAACAACTTTCATATGGATCACTTTTCGCAATTTGTATTAGAAAGGGCTTCAAAAATATGAATTTCTGTGAAAGCCCACAGTATGGACCTGATTGTAATTTACGGAGGTCAGATTATAATTTTCGAAAAATTTTCTATATATACCCCAAAGTTTTCAGAATTAACGAAATTGGCATAACCTCATATATCTCTCTCACTCGACCCATTCTCCTTTAAAACACGTTTTGTGAATAGCTGGTAGCACACGTGGCCTATCGGCCATCGCCAGGCGCCCCCCCGTCATGTAGTGGCCGGCGGTCTGTCGGCCATTGCCGAACACCCTTCCATCATGTGGTGGTCGGCGGTAGCCTAGAACGCCGGTGAATGGTAGTAGAAGAGAGATAAATGCGCGGTGATGGATTTGTCAATCTCGGCTCGTCGTTTCATTTCACAGCCGAAGCTCTTAGAGAGTATGGTTTTGTTTAACGGCCCGAGCCACCCGCCAAGTTAGCGGTGATGGTTTTCCCATTCCGTGCATAGTTGCACGCGAATGGAAAGAAGAAATGGCGATGAATAGTAACGTCGAATGAACGGTATCTTCGATCGAAATTCCATCCATTCCGGTGTGTTCGTGGGATCTTTTGGCGTCCGTATATGCCCTCGAAATCTCGATAAGACCTCCCGGTAAAAATCCACTAATTTCAAGTTTATCGTTTAATGTTTGGATATATCCAGTAGCTTCTTTTGAGTAGCGTATTGATATATATTTAATTGTTTGGGTATAAGTATATTGAATATATGTATTTGGTAGAATCTAAGTGAAAACGAAACGAGTTGGATCGATCAGATAGAATATGTTAGTTTTCGGTAAAATTGGGTTTTCCGAGTATTGATTTGTGTTTGATTGTAATGATAGTTATGAGATACATATGATGATACGATAATGTTTAGATAAATCTGGGAAGGTTCGGAGGGTTCATGACCCTTCTGTAGCATTTGCGGAAAATTTTTCAGAAGACTCTCAAAAAATGCATAAACTGAGGATTTAAGTTCACTAGTGGCTCGAATTACTTTGTAATGATGTTTTAAGATTAATATAACTAAAATCATTAAAATCGATATTGATTTGGTTGTCCCTGAAGAATCCAGAATTTTATCGTAGTTAAGTAGAGAACTTTGTAAGTCACGATTCTGATGGCATTTCACCATTTGTTTTGACAGATTTGAGTAGGACCTGGAGTGCTCGCGAATCTAGGTAATTAACCAATACGATGAGTTCTTGAATTATTCATTTCGTGTGTTAAATATATATATATATATATATATATATATATATATATGATTGAAATATTTACGATAGTTAAGAGGTGGATTTACGAAAGGACTTCGGGATCATGTATAGTTAAGTTAGTCGACCATCGCAGGTATTGACTTTCGTTGTTGTTATGATATGAAGTGAAATATTTACTGAGCTTGATGTCCACATGCATGCGCTTATGTATGTAAGTGTATGAACATGTAATGGTATGTGGTATATGTATATGTAAATGAACAAGTATATGTATAAGCATAGGTACACGTATTTGTATGTATATGAACATAAGCTATGGATGATTTGAGTATATAAGATCGGTAAAGAGAATAAGTTATGATGTCTGACTTTGTATTAGCACGTGTTTATTTACGTTATTGGAATAAGTTTGTTATTATCTAATGGATATGATTTAGCTGTATAGAGGTTGGGTTGGTATAAGTTAAGCCTTTCCTGAGTAATAGAAGTACGTGATTGATAGAATATGTATATGAATGGAAATGTATATTTGGTAAGATATTGTATCAATGTTTACAGATGAGAATTCTGAAACAGATTATGTTTGAGTGATAAGTAAAGGATATGAAGACTGTGAAAGGCTATGGTAGTTGAATTCGAAGTAATATGTATATGCATATGTTGGTGTATATACGTATGTGTATGATTATTCTGATGATAAAGTAGTGTTTTTCATGTATGTATTTGTGTATGAGAAATCGTGTGAAGAGCTTGTGTTACGTGATATGTGTGTATGCGTGTATGTTTAATTGGTTGAAGATTTTGTGGTGTAGTAATCGAGCTGGTTAGGAATCTGTTCGGACGACATTCATCTCATACATATTCTAAAATAGGTAATGAGTCTCGTATAAGCATTGTATGTCTAAGACGGCCATATGTATGTATTATTTGTTTATGTGTTCTTGATGTATTGGCTGTTATGCATGTTTCATTTTCAGTTACACGATGCTTGTATGTATGTTTGAGTGTGTGTGCATATGGATAACTCGTGATATGTATGGACTGTGTATGTTTTCGTGGAATGAATAATTGACCAGAAAACTGTGTGAATATAAGATGTTATGAAGTATGTTTGCTAAGTTCGTAATCGTATGTACGTATTTTGTGAAAAAGACTGAATGAGTTTGTAAGCTTGGGGTATTAGGCATTTATCTAAGCAAGAAATTTGAAAATTGGATTTGCATGAATGAAAGAGAAGTGAGCTATGGTTTTTGAACTAATATATGTGAATGCAATAAGCCATGAATATTAAACTATCGTAAGATTATCGAATTAAAGAAAGTTTGTTTGACTTACCGATTTGATAATATATCCAAGTTGTTTATTCATGATAAAGTATAAATGTGCAACTTCATGTTTCATATGATTGCAACAGATTCGATGTTAAGTAACGTACTCTGTGATATTTGAAGTTTTTCTTTATATATTTTGGATGTTGCATATTAGACTGGCATATATATATATATTAGTTTGATGACTCTGAACTTGTAATGATTTGATCGTTCATATATATATATAGATAGTGAATGTTATAACTGTTGGAGTTTCTACAGTCCCGATGATCGATTAAAGCGATGAAACATACATGCGAATACACGAAGAAGTTGCGGAATACTTACATCGATCGGTTGAGGTGGTTCGGTGAAGAACAAAAACTTTTTCTACCCTCCTTGGAAACTCACGACAGTGCAGTAATTTTGGACTCCAAATTTTTGGCTTTTCCTCCATTGATGCTCCAAGCTCCTCAAATGGTGATTCCAAGCTCACAATTGGGTTTCCCTATCACCTTTGCAAGAGTCTATGTGTGCTAGCACTCTTGATTTTTGCCACAAAAATCATCACTTACTTCTCTTTGGTCTCGGCAGTAAGCAAAAAACCAGAAGAAAAATAGCCCCTTTTGGGCGTGAGAGAGGAAGGAAGAAAAAAGAGAGAGAGTGTTATATGTTGTATATTTGGTAATTGATTTTCCAAAAATCATATACACAATTTTTGGCTTTCAAAAGTCAAACCAATAAAAGCTTTGCCAACAACTACCATCAATCAATCAATCAATCAAATTGTCACATCACTCAAAGTGACATGTGATTTGACGCTTGATGTGACTAATGATTTGACGCTTGACCCGGGCTCGGGTTCGCTAATTCCAAATTAACGAATTTTCCGTTGCGACGTAATTAAATAATTATGCATAGAAAAATCACTATTCACGTCGCTAATGAATTAATTCTAAATTAACTCGTTCGACCAAATTAAAATCTAATTTTAATTCCGCGTCGAAATCTAATTTCGTTTAATATATCGAATATATTAATTTATCGATTAATTCCAAATTAATCGTTCTATCTCTTTAATGATATTTTATCCCAGATAAAATATCTCCGTAATTAATCCCAGATTAATTTTCTCTCTCATCTAATTAATCCCAGATTAATAAAGTGCGAGTCATACGTCATCAGTGAATCTTCGGGAAGCGACCCATGAGATCCACGGATATGTTGGCAGTAAATTCGGTCGTCGGACTATCCGAACACGTAAGTACCTAGTACTATATTTGTACCGATTTACAAGACAAGGTTGGCTTCTAGCAAAGCGCCATGCCTACCCAATTCTCCAGAAATATCCTTACAGGAATATGTGATCTGTATCAGGCATAGTATACATAGTATTGCGTATTTCGATCCAATATCGGATGTCACATGCTAGGCCTGGGGCTGGAATTGTGTCTGCCTCGTACGAAGCACATATCGGATCTCTAGTAACTAGTCTCTATAATCGGATAAACATGACCTAGTCATAATGTCTCGATAGCTGCAGCATATAAGAGAACAAGTTCCGTATCCTACGTGACCATCATCTCCACTATGACTGGAGTGATACTTTCGTCTTGACATCACACCCAACACACTACGATTCTCAATATACCCAACAGAGGCGTACACATAACCTGTTAAAGCCCTGGACGACCTAAAACCAAAGCATATTGATTGTCGTAAGTATTAGCGGTGCAAGTCTCAGGTTAAGACCAAATACACCTACCATGATTTCGGACTTCCATAGACACATAGTCATACTACCAATGGAATTTCGAGGGGTTTATCCAGAGCGAAGCTGTTTTCCGTACCATCGGTAAAACACAACCTCCTACTACACTTGCATGAGTATCCTATACCCAAATATATGAGAACTATGACGTTATGCCCTCACAACGCGCACAAGTGTAATACTAGTCTTTTCCGCATTATCGATGTCCAATCTCGATAATACTCTGACTAGGGATATTTAATGATTAAACCTTCGTGGATTGATACTGTCTCATATCATCTCAATCCAAGAACTAATCATAGGGACCTCCTATCATTTATACATCTTGATGATCTAATCACAAATGATAAGAGAGCAATCTTCTTTGTCATATAGTTAATTTGTACAACAACACCATGATCTGTACAAATAGTGACGCTATGGGTCATAACTGTCCAATAATAACATGTTTGACTTGTATGTTTTGGCTGTGCATGGTTACTTACTGAGTTTGTTATAACTCACACTAAACCAGTTTGCTAGTTTTGCAGGTTGGCTAATAGATGGGTCAACCACTTCGGCTTGGAAGCTATGCTCGAGGCGCGGATCACCTAAGTTGCAGTCACCCTCGCAAGTGTCTTAGGAAATTTTTTAGAGGTTTAGGATTTGTGATTAATATGTTATTTATCGTGTTGTGCACTCTGTTTGTATATATTAAATAAAAGTTTTGATTACTTATGATGTTATGGGCATAGAGCCCTTGAGTGTTGATAGATGATGTGGGCACGGAGCTTTAAGTGTTGATTTGATTTTGATGTGTTTTGTGTGGATTTGAAGTCCTTTTGTATGTTTGATATTTTTCAGGTTCGTTTTGATGCTGGACTATGATCTAGGTTGTCCAGTTTTAGGATATATCATGTATGTTTTTCTGCAAATTTGGAGGCTTATGGAGATAGGTTAATCCTGTCTCCTGCCGGCAGCATTCTGCTTCTGGTGGGGTGTTACAATAAATACCTTAATTAACTTAGTGTTGATTTGAGGTTGAAAATGGTGAAAATATATTTTTTAACGTGGGTTTTTGAGGATATGAAGAAGAAGGAAATAGGAGGAAGAAGAAGAAAAAGAAGGGGCTCATTGGTAGATATGGATTTTTAAAAGCTTTTTCACGTCGCCAATTTCTAGCGACGCTAAATGTCAAATTTGATTGGCGCTAAATGTTTACTATTCTTCATATTTATAGTCGATAATTAGGTAGCAATGCTAAATGTCATAAATTTTTTGCATCGAAAGTACATTAGCGACACTAAATATAAGACATTTCGCGTCACTACCTATATTCGATGCTAAATGTTGAAGATTCTTTATATGTAGCGTCAATAATTAGATAACGACGCTAAATGTTGTATATTTTTGTGTCGAAAATACATTGACGACATTAAATATGGTAATTTAGCGTCGGATATCCTATCGACGGACAGCCGACGTAAAATGTTGTTACTTTTAGTGTCGCTAGATTTTGACGACGCTAGATTCTACATTTAACGACGATTTAATTAGTCACTAAATTTTTAGATGCTAAAAAACATATTTCTTATAATGGTCGCATTTTCAAATATGTTATGACTCATAATTACGAAATTCAACAGCTCTGCCACGTTATTTCTTGATCCATTCAACAACGCTGGGGTACCCGTTAGATACAATAATTTTTTCCACTAGAATGAGATATTTTAGTAATGTTCTCATTTAGCCATATTTTTTTTTGCCTCTCCTTCAATCAATAAGTTGACATACAATAAATTATAAGATCAGCATTTTGATTTAGAGGCTACTATTAGAATACTCATGGATATTCTATCAGCGGCGATCATAATCAGGTTGTCTCACAGGTTCTCATTTATGTTATTAGAAAACAAACTAACTAAGAGTAAGATTGGTTTAAAATTATCGAGGAAAAGAGAATCAAATCCAAATATTTTGCTTAGACTTTTTAAATATATCAGAAATCAACAATTTGACACTCACAGTTGAGAAATTTACACGATCCAATACAATATCCTTAGTATTATTATCGTGCAAAATTTTATTCCCATCAAAATTTTTCAAAAATATTTTTATTTATTTTTTTTTTTTTTAAGGAACAAGAAATCTTAAAAAAAAAGTATGGAAAAATCTTCTCAAAGTTAAGCAACCACTCGTGGAAGTTATAAAGTGTGTTTTTAATACAACAACTACTTTTTGGAATTGAACCACATATTTAAGGAAAGTTTGACTTATAAAACTCACACCATAACAAACTGTTAGATTACCAACGCAATTTATTGGTGGAAAACTTTGTCAGAATTACCAATGATTATGAATCTAACAAAAATCATTGCTAAAAGAAATGTCGACATATTTATGATAGAATTCCGTCAATAAATGTGACGCCACTATTTAACGACATATTATAAATGGAATTTTTTGATTTTATCAAGGGAATTTTTCCTATCGTAATTGACCTAATATCTACGGAAATTATGGGTTTTATCGACAATAATTTTAGATTTTACACAAAAAACTTGTGGTTTTTACCGGTAAAAATTATAAATTTTACCAATTTTTTAATAAATTAATTTTTATTTTATTTATTATTATTATCGACAAAAATATTGGTTTTGCCAACTGATATTTGCGTTGGAATTACATGATCATCATCATCATCATCAGCTTTTCATTCGTCATTCTTCGTCATTTGATAAATAAGGTTTGAAAAAGAATATTCCTGATAACATCGACGAAATTGAAGATTTTTTTTCTCTTTTTTTCTTTAATATGAGGATTGTTTCACGCCAACAATAGGTAGAAATAGTACCCCAGAATTATTTCAAAATTTTTCTAATTAATTATCACTTTTAGAATTTAATACTAATAAGAAAAAATCAAATCTGAAATCATTTTCATGAATTAGTCATAGTAGAAATGATTTTGTTTGTGCGATTTTTGTGCGAGAAGAGAGAAGAAAGAGAAACATGTAAGGTTCAAACCTCATGAAACAAAGTCTCAGCAATGAGCGTTTGATTAAGTGAATAATAAATGAATCAATGTAATCATGAGTGGCATCTCCTAATTAGTGTCTCACAAGGAAAATATCTAGTTAATTGGGGACATGATTTGGCTTAATTAGGAAGATCATATATTTGATTTGTTTTGATTAGGTATATGATTATTTAGATTTTATTTGCTTTGTTTTAATTTCACCATGTGTTTTGTTAATTTTGGATGGGTTTTGGGCCAAGGTTAAATTGTTTGCGGGGTTTTGGGCTAAAGGTGTTTTAAAACGGAAGTCCAAAAAGCGAGCCCGAAGCTAAACAAGCAAATAAAATCCAACAAAATACTGATTTATGACTTTTCCCCTTCCGACGACCGTTTCCCGCGATTTCCGCGACTTAAAAGGTAATGTCTCCAAATGAGACTCATCATAAGGACTTACATGCAAAAAATGAAGTGCCTACAGTCGCCCCCACTTTTATGGGACTGTTGGGTTTCTACTATAGTCCCAAGATCGATTTCAAGCAAGAAAAACAAGTGCGAATACAACAATGAAGAATGACGGAATCATACTTACATTGATCGAATTTGGCGATGCGGGGAACAACAAAAACTCTTCAAGCTTTTCCTCCAATAGCTCTCGGCAATGGCTTGATTTTGTGCTCCAAAAATTCGGCCATGGTGGTCCTTCAAGCTCCAAGCTTTGTGTGTAATTCCATGCTCACGGGTGAGTTTCCCTATCACCTACGCAAGACCCCGAATGTGAGCTAGCACCTTGGAATTTTGCCACAAAATTCCCTATTTATCTTCTTCTTCATTCTCGACAATTTGCCAAAATTTTGAGAAGAAATGGCCCAAGGCCGAGAGATAGGAGAGAGTGAGAGGAGAGATGGTGTTTGTTGTGTTTGTGTATCTAATACAAAAAATCAAAGTCAAAATACCAAAATCAAATAATTGGTAAATGTCATACTTGTGTGTAAAACAAGCAATCACCATGCCTCCACCTAAACTCATCACAAAAAGCAACTTAAAGTGATGAGTGATGTGACATGTGGGCCCCACTCGATCCGAAATGCGAGTGGGCCCACAAACACTCCCGGGCTCGGGTTCTCTAATTCTGAATTAACGAATTTTCCATTGCGACGTAATTAAATAATTATGCCTAGCAAAATCATTATTCACGTCGCTAACGAATTAATTCTAAATTAACTCGTTTGCCCGAATTAAAATCTAATTTTAATTCCGTGTCGAAATCCAATTATGTATAATATATCCAATATATTATATATCGATTAATTCCAAATTAATCGTTCTCTCTCTTTAAATAATATTTTATCCCAAATAAAATATCTCCGTAATTAATCACAGATTAATTTTCTCTCTTATAATTAATCCCAGATTAATAAAGTGCGAGTCATACGTCATCGGTGAATCTTCGGGAAGCAACCCATGAGATCCCTGGATATGTTGGCAGTAAATCCGGTCGTCGGACTATCTGAACACGTACGTACCTAGTACTACGTTTTTACCGATTACAAGACATGGTTGGCTTCTAGCAAAGCACCGTGCCTACCAAATTCTCCAGAAATATTCTTACTGGAATATGTGATCTATATCAGGCGTAGTATATGTAGTATTGCGTATTACGATCCAGTATCGGATGTCACGTGCTAGGCCTGTTGGACAGTTATGGCCCATAGCATCACTATTTGTACAGATCATGGTGTTGTTGTACAAATTAACTATGTGACAAAGGAAATTGCTCTTCTATCATTTGTAATTAGATTACCAAGATGTATAAATGATAGAAGGATTAGAAGGTCCATATGGTTAGTTCCGGATTGAGATGATATGAGACAGTATCAATCCACGATGGTTTAATCATTAAATATCCACAATCGTAGTATTATCGAGATTGGACATCGATAATGCGGAATAGACTAGTATTACACTTGTGCGCATTGTGGGAGCATAACGACATAGTTCTCATATATTTGGGTATAGGATACTCATGCAAGTGTAGTAGGAGGTTGTGTTTTACCGATGGTACGGAAAATAGCTTCGCTCTGGATAGACCCCTCAGAATTCCATTGGTAGTATGACTATTTGTCTATGGAAGTCTGAGTCAGGGTAGGTGTATTTGGTCTTAACCTGAGACTTGCACCGCTAATACTTGCTAAAATCAATGTACTTTGGTTTAGGTCATCCAGGGCTTTAACAGGTTCTGTGTACGCATTTTCTGGGTATATTGAGAATCGTAGTGTATTGGGTGTGATGTCGAGATGGAAGTATCACTCCAGTCATAGTGGAGATGATGATAACGTAGGATACGGAACTGGTTCTCTTATGTACTGCAGTCATCGGGATAATATGACTAGGTCATTATTATCGGATTATAGAGACTAGTTACCAGAGATCCGATATGTGTTTCGTATGGGGCAGACACAATTCCAGCCTCAGGCCTTGCACGTGACATCCGATGCTGGATCGAAATACGCAATACTACGTATACTACGTTTGATATATATCACATATTCCAGTAAGAATATTTCTGGAGAATTGGGAGGCATGATGCTTTGCTAGAAGCCAACCATGTCTTGTAAATCGGTAAAAACGTAGTAATAGGTACGTACGTGTTCGGATAGTCCGACGACCAGATTTACTGCCAACATATTCGGGGATCACATGGGTCGCTTCCCGAAGATTCACCGATGACGTATGACTCGCACTTTATTAATCTGGGATTAATTAGATGAGAGAGAAAATTAATCTGGGATTAATTACAGAGATATTTAATATGTGAAAAATATTAATAAAAGAGAGAGAACGATTAATTTGGAATTAATCGATAAAATAATATATTCGATATATTATATGAAATTGGATTTCGACGCGGAATTAAAATTGGATTTTAATTCGGGCAAACGAGTTAATTTAGAATTAATCCGTTAGCGATGTGAATAGTAATTTTGCCTGGCATAATTATTTAATTACGTCGCAACGGAAAATTCGTTAATTCGAAATTAGCGAACCCGAGCCCAGGAGTGTTTACGGGCGCACTCGCATTGTGAATTTAAGTACGGCCCACAAGTCACACCAAGCATCAAATCACTAGTCACACATCAAGCGTAAAATCACTTGTCACTTTGAGTGATGTGATGTCTAGTCACTTTTGATATGAATAGTTGATGTGGTAGTTGGATGGCATTAATTGTTTTTGCCTTGACTTTTTGAAAGTGTAAAATGTGTATTAGATACACAAAATTTCTAACAACCAAAAAAAAAAACTTAACACATTTTTCTCTCATCTCTCTCACGGTCTTAGACCACTTTTCTTCTTCTATTTTTCTGCAAATGCCGAGAATGGAGAAGAAACATTAAGAAGTTTTGCGGTAAAATTTCTGGAGTGCTAGCACACTTTAAGGGTCTTTCGAAGGTGATAGGGAAACCGACTTGTGTGCTTGGAATCACAACACAAAGCTTGGAGCTTGGAGGACCAAGATGGCCGATGTTTTGGAGCACAAAATCAGTCCATTGCCGAGAACCTTGGAGGGAAAAGCTTGAAGATTTTGATGTTCCTCGCGTCGCAGGTCAGTTTAAGAAATTAATTGAAATTAATTGAAAGCCCATTGGACTTTAAATTAAATTAACATTGGATGTTAATCGGGCTTTGAGACCCGTAACGATTAGATTTGGAATCTAAGTCGTAAAGGCACATTAAAAAGTGTAATTATTTAATTTGGAATTAAATAAATGAATTAGTATTAAATACAAATTGAATTGGATTTAATTTTGTAGTTTAATATAATTCAAGAATTCGTACTTTGAGTACTTATTCACAAAACGAGTTTGACTCGCGCAAAATCAAATCGTTATTTGAACATTGGATGGTCATTAATATTCAGATTAATTAATTGGATTAGATTGATTGATAACATGCATGTGTGAATACATGGATACGATTTATGAATAATGCATATCGGATGGATATAAGATGGGTGAGGGCAATTTTGGAAATTGTGGTAATAAATTTAGAATTTATTAAATTGGACCTGCATGTCCAGCCTATTACCTCTTGACTCTGTGTATTTCTCTTCTCACCTATTCCCCTCAATGTAAATGAGGTTTCTTTAGAAGTGTTATGTAATCGGGTAGAAGTAATACTTGTGCTAGCGGGAGAGAGGAAACAGAGAGATTTGTTCTAGGAATAATGTGTTTAAATATCCATCCGCATATCATTATTATATTTATTTACGCGCCTTATTATGTGTTTAGAATGCATGTTTAAGGGTGTATGATGATGAGACCTTAACAAAGATAATTAATTGGTTGCCAATTACGCGAAAAACCCTCACAAAATATTAAGCGTTTTTCCTTCCATTGAGTGATTCTTACTCAAGATCCAAGACTGGCACTGGTTTGTTGGCCAAAGTCAAGACCTTTGTCTATCGCGGATGTGTTTGAATCATGAAGGCTTTGTTTCATATCGGTGTCTTGTCCAAGTTGTGATTTGTTGGCCAAAGTCAAGATCACTTCTTGTCCATCGACATTGATTATGAAGCTTTCCAAGGTCAATGGGTTCCGCTTAACTGGGATCACTAAGTTTGTTGTGCCAAAGCCAATGCTTAGTTGATTCAGAGGAAAAAGGTTAGGAAATCTATTGGATATATTGGCATATATAAGATATATGTTTCGGACTTGGATGTCCACCTACTGGATCTAGGAATTGGATGGGATCCAATTGATCTTAGAGATCTACCTAGTTAATTATCATACAATTTGTTGGCCAAAGTCAAGATTATATGTTATTTAACGGGATCCTAACCCACTAGGAAACAAGGTTTCCCGAGTACTCAACAGAGGGTTAGAGGCTCGCCGAAAAATAGTGGGAGGCAAGTATTGAATTTGCAATATTCGTTTAGTTACTTGACATACGCGCTCATTTCAATTTTTCGTCAATAAATTAATATATTAGTTGGACTAATATTTATTGTTGTTTTAATTAAACAGTTGGACTGTATTCAAACCATTTCAATTAATAGTTAATTTTATAATTGGATTATAGTAATCAATATAATTGAATTTAACCTATTAAATTATAGTTGATTATATAGTTGGACTATAGTAATCATTATAATAAATAGTACCTAAAATCGTTGATTAAATAGTTGGACTATTAGAATCAAGATAATTGAAAGATTAGTGTTTAAAACATAATCCTGGGTGAAAATGTATTTAAACGACTTTAATTTTCAAATTGGGAATAATATATCAGGATAGTCCTGAAAACTGAGAAGTTATTCTATTTGATAGAACAACCTCTTGAGCCTAAGCCAGGACTTGAGCAAATAATAGAACATGATATTTGGAATATTCATGTGATGATAACTTTAGTGCTTAATCCATTATGCTTGCCGCATAGACTCCTTAATTTCTTAGTCAGAACTAAGGATTAGATCCTTATAGTATGATATTGAAATTGAAGGATCTTCATAGATCTATCCTTAGATCTTAGAAGTACTAAATTGCAATAGTAGACTCTTGGAGAGTTAATGGCTATACTCAATGAGACAAAGCCAGAGTTTGCAATAAGGCAAGAATCGCAAGGCGCATCTTACTTCGACAATCCGAAAGACCAAGGCTTGGCCAAAAGCTTCTGGAGTATGGAAAAATGGCAAAGGAAAATGTCATTATAATCATCTGGGAAGACAAAGGACATATCCCAAAATGTCTACCTATACTGTGGCAAACGAGGACACGAAAGCATGACTACCGTATGAACATGGCAGACATGAAGGAATTGAAGACGGTGCAAGGCTCCGGCTTCAAATATGTTTATCATAAACATGTTCACTACTAGTATTAAAATTGGATTTTAGATACTGGATGTGGTACATAAATATCTACTGATGTGCAAAATCTGCTAAGAGTAGGATACTAACTTCAGATGAGATCTATCTATGAATAGGAAACGGGACGACAGTCGCTGTTTTAACCGTAGATACCTAAGTTTAGGAACTACCCTTATGGTATGTACTTAAATTAGGAAACCGTTAAAATGTAAATAGTTTGACTAGATACATTATCTCTATATGAGGGTTTAACCCGTTATGGGTAAACCTTTATATTCTAGAACACTAAAGTATTTTATTATATAAAGATGATATTGAGATAAACACATTAGATGTGAATAACAGTATTTATATTTTGAATATAAATAAATCTCAAACATATGACATGACAAACAAATAGCTCAAACTGAGTCAATCAGTTGAGACTTATAAGCGGCATTGTTGTGAGGGACACAATTAAACAAGACTCGTATATCCATACTTTCGAAGAGTGGGCACTATGACAGATTTGATTCTATTCAAATAATGTCTACGAATCTAGTTTATTAGGCAAAGTGCCTGAAATACTTTTTACTTGGTAAAAGTGCAACTGCCACCGATCTGTTAACCCTCGTTCATAGTGACGTAAGTGGGCCCATGTCTAGCTAGGCTAGAGGTGGATATGAACATTTCGTGACCTTTACGGATGTGGCATCACGTTATGGTTATGTGTTTCTTATGAAACACGAATCAGAAACTTTTGATGAATTCAAAGAGTTTCGACACGAAGTTGACAAATAGATCGACTAAAGTATAAAACCGTCACGATTAGACCATTATGGAAAATAATTAAGCAATAAGTTTCTCGTATACTTGAAAGAGTATAGTATTCTTTCAATGAGGACTCCTCCTGGAACACGTCAAATTTGACGGTGTGTCCGAACTGAGAAACCAAATCTTGTTGGACATGATAAGGTTAATCATGAGTCGCTCTGAGCTACCATTTCCTTCAACGGATATGTTTAAACAATGCAAGACTTATTTAGAATAAGGTTCCATAAAAATCTGTTTAACAGACTTAATATTAGATATAAACAGGAAAGAAACTGGGTTTTCTCATTCCTGAAGATTTGGGTATCTAGGCATATGTTTGGATGATACCAAACTAGAACCCAAATCGTATAAGTGCCTAAGTTGTGGGTTATCCTAAGGAAACCAAAGTATAGTACATATACAACTCACAAGAGAACAATGTAATTGTTGCTCACCATGCGATTTTCCTAAGAGGAATACCTATATGCAGTGGTAAGTGGGAGGAAAGTAAAACTCGATGAAAATCAGAGTAATATTATTCTAGGCACCAATTCCTTAATGGAACACAGATAGTTCATCAAGGATGAAACTATTCCAATAATCTTTGAATACACAAGAACCGCGTAAGTCGGAGAGAGTCAGAAAACAACCTGGGGTATGGGTTTCTAATCTCACCTCATAAAAATGTCAATCTTATTGAGGAACACGAACTGACTACGTATGAGGAAGTGATACAATTTATCGAATCCCAATAATGGCAAAATGTCATGATATCCGAAATGGATTCCATGTAGAACAACCAAGTTTGGATACTGGTTGTTGTACCGAAAGGCATTGTGCCTATTGGTACCATATTAGTCTTCAAGGAAGACAAACATGGAAGGCAATATACCAACGTACTAAGTTAGGCTTGTAGTGAAAAGGTATCGTTATCAATATTGTGTCGATTACGACGAAACCTTTTACTCATTTCCACGTTAAATCCATTTGGATAATACTTGCTAATGTTGCATGTTTCATTCATGAAATGTGGTAGCTGAACGTCAAAATCGATTTCCTTAACGGAAACCTTTTGGAGAATGTTTACAACATCCTAATGGTTTTGTCGTACCAAAACTAGCAAACAAGGTTTGCAGGCTATTCGATCCATTGATGGATTGAAGCGAGCATAGGGTTCTTGGAACTATCGTTTTGATGTAATCATAATAGTATATGATTTAATTTAAAAAGGAAAATGATTTTTGTGTATATAAGGAGGTTAGTGGGAGCGCACTGACAATGAATGTCCTAAGTAATGATGACATATCATTTCTTGGCAATGATATTCCCATAATACAATCGGTGAAAGCTTGGCTTTCATGAAAATTCTCCGTGGAATTCTTGGGAGAAACAACCTTTATTCTAGGAATAAAGATCTAATGGGATAGATTTAAATTTGTTGATACTCTCCGAGAACTCGTACATTGAAATAAATGTACGCGACCTGGTGTCTCATACGCTTTGAGCATATGGAGCCACAATCGGGCCAATCCAAGTGATAGTCACTGGATTGATGTTAAGAACATCCTTTAGTATCTTAGAGGAACTAAAGATGTTGTCTTAAACTATGGAGAATGAGAACTTGAAGTGACTGGGATCACTGCTGCAAGTTTCCTAACCGATAAAACGACTGTAAGTCGTAACAATGGTACTATAAAGTTTGAATAACGGAACAGTGAGCTGGAAATCTTCCTAGCAAGAAACAGTTACCGAATAAACAACAAAAGTGGATTATTGTTGCACCTGAGGCAGCAATAGAAGCCATTTGGATCGATAATAATCCTAATCAGATTATTAGTAGTTCTAATAGCAGCTGAGCTAGGCTACAGCGCAGGCTAAAGAATTAATGGTCTCATCAACGATCCAGATATATACTTCGATATTCATCTGATTCGTTCGGATCATACATCGTGGCGATGTGATGATCGAATAAATCGCATCAGATGATAATCATGCAAATCCGCAGACGAAAGCATTTTCTCAGCAGAAGTTTGAGAAGAAATGGCCCAAGGCCGAGAGATAGGAGAAAGTGAGAGGAAAGATGGTGTTTTGGTTGTGTTGTGTATCTAATACACAAAATCAAAGTCAAAATACCAAAATCAAATAATTGGTAAATGTCATACTTGTGTGTAAAACAAGCAATCACCATGCCTCCACCTAAACCCATCACAAAAAGCAACTTAAAGTGACAAGTGATGTGACATGTGGGCCCCACTCGATTCGAAATGCGAGTGGGCTCGCAAACACTCCCGGGCTCGGGTTCGCTAGTTCTGAATTAATGAATTTTCCGTTGCGACGTAATTAAATAATTATGCCTAGCAAAATCACTATTCACGTCGCTAACGAATTAATTCTAAATTAACTCGTTTGCCCGAATTAAAATCTATTTTTAATTCCGCATCGAAATCCAATTTCGTATAATATATCGAATATATTATTTATAAATTAATTCCAAATTAATCGTTCTCTCTCTTTAAATAATATTTTATCCCAGATAAAATATCTCCGTAATTAATCCCAGATTAATTTTCTCTCTCTTATAATTAATCCCAGATTAATAAAGTACGAGTCATACGTCATCGATGAATCTTCGGTAAGCGACCCATGAGATCCCCCAATATGTTGGCAATAAATCCGGTCGTCAGACTATTCGAACACGTACGTACCTAGTACTACGTTTTTACCGATTTACAAGACAGGGTTGGCTTCTAGCAAAACACCGTGCCTACCCAATTCTCCAGAAATATTCTAACTGGAATATGTGATCTATATCAGGCGTAGTATACGTAGTATTTTGTATTAAGATCCAGTATCGGATGTCACGTGCTAGGCCTAGGGCTGGAATCGTGTATGCCCCGTACGAAGCACATATCGGATCTCTGGTAACCAGTCTCTATAATCGGATAAACATGACCTAGTCATAATATCCCGATAGCTGCAGCATATAAGAGAACTAGTTCCGTATCCTACGTGATCATCATCTCCACTATGACTGAAGTGATACTTCCATCTCGACATCACACCCAATACACTACGATTCTCAATATACCCAGAAGAGGCGTACACAGAACCTGTTAAAGCCCTGGACAACCAAAACCAAAGTATATTGATTGTCACAAGTTTCAACGGTGCAAGTCTCAGGTTAAGACCAAATACACCTACCCTGATTCGGACTTCCATAGACACATAGTCATACTACCAATGGAATTTCGAGGGGTCTATCCAGAGAGAAGCTGTTTCCGTACCATCGGTAAACACAACCTCTTATTACACTTGCATGAGTATCTTATACCAAAATATATGAGAACTATGTCGTTATGCTCCCACAACGAGCACAAGTGTAATACTAGTCTTTTACGCATTATCGATGTCCAATCTCGATAATACTCTGACTAGGGATATTTAATGATTAAACCTTTATGGATTGATACTGTCTCATATCATCTCAATCCGGAACTAATCATATGGACCTTTCATCATTTATACATCTTGGTAATCTAATTACAAATGATAAAAGAGTAATTTCCTTTGTCACATAGTTAATTTGTACAACAACACCATGATCTGTACAAATAGTGATGCTATGGACCATAATTGTCCAACAGGGACTTATGCAGTGTGTGACAATGACAATCCTATCAAAGTTATGCAATGCATTTTTACTTACCTGGCTCGCCAGCTGCCACCTGAATTGCCTGCTGCTTCGAACTGAGTTGATCTGGTGGTCCATTTTCGAACTGTGCTCCATTTTTAGAGCGCCATTTTCGGCATCTTTTTTTTTGTGCCCCATTTTTGGAGCGCCATTTTCGGCATCTGTTGTGTGTGCTCCATTTTTGGAGCGTTATTTTCGGCATCTGTTGTGTGTGCTCCATTTTTGGAGCGCCATTTTCGGCATCTGTTGTGTGTGGTCCATTTTTGGAGCGCCATTTTCGGCATCTGTTGTGTGTGCTCCATTTTGGAGTGCCATTTTCGGCACCTTGTTGTGTGTGCTCCATTTTGGAGTGCCATTTTCGGCATCTTGTTGTGTGTGCTCCATTTTGGAGCGTCATTTTCGGCATCTGTTGTGTGTGCTCCATTTTGAAGCGCCATTTTCGGCATCTATTGTGGTCCATTTCCGAACCATACTGTGCGAGAGTGTGGCTCATTTTTAAACTGTTACTTGATGAGATGGTCTTTGCCGCTATAGACCTGCGAATACAAAACAAAAATTGCATGTATGTGATATGTATGCATGTATGCATGGATATGTTTCCTATTACGATGGGTTAGGCCTTCCTTGGTCCATTTCCGAACCATGCTCCATTTTCGGAGTGCCATTTTCGGCGTCTGGTGTGATAGTGGTCTATTTCTGAACCGTGCTCCATTTTCAGAGCGCCATTTTCTTGCAAAAGTCTTTGGTCGCCCCCTGGCCTGCTCATAGTTCCTTTCTGTCGATTTTCTCTTGGTTATTGCTCAGTTTCCTTTAGTCTTATTGCTCAAGTTCTCGATAAATCCCTTATTCGCGGGGTGGCTGACTGGTCGCCCCCAGACTCGATTTAGCTTTTTGCTCTTCGTTGTTTGCACTTGGCCAAAGTAGATCATGCGATGTGACGTTCCAAAACTACTGATGATCTGGACCTTGACCCTAGGACTCATCCCCAAAACTGATACTGATGTGGGCCTCGCCTCGAGGACTCATCCCCAAAACTGATGATGATGTGGGTCACGACCCTGTGACTCATCCCCAAAAACTGATACTGATGTAGGCCTCACCTCCGGGACTCATCCCCAAAACTGATGATGATGTGGGTCACGAACCTAGGACTCATCCCCAAAACTGATGCTAATGTGGGCCTCGCCTTCGGGACTCATCCCCTAAACTGATGATGATGTGGGTAACGACCCTAGGACTCATCCCCAAAACTGATGCTGATATGGGACTCACCTCCAAACTGATACTGATATGGGCTCGCCCCCAAACCGATACTGATATGGGCCTCACTCCAAAACTAATGTGGATGTGGGCCTCGACCTTGGGAGTCATCCCCAAAATTGCTGATGATATATGTGGGCCTCGACCCTGGGACGCATCCCAAAACTGATGATGATGTGGGTCACGACCCTCGGACTCATCCCCAAAACTGATGCTGGTGTGGGTCTCGCCTCCAAACTGATACTGATGTAGGCTCGCCCCCAAACCGATACTGATATGGGCCTCGCCCCCAAACTGATGTGGATGTGGGCCTCGACCCTTGGACTCATCCCCAAAATTGTTGATGATATGTGTGGCCCTCGACCATGGGACGCATCCCAAAGCTGCTACCGATGTGTGGGCCTCTACCCTGGGACTCATCCCCAAAATGATACTGATGTGGGCCTCGGCCATGGGATTCCTTCATGAGACTAATACTGATACAGGCCTCAACCCGGTGATTCATTCCTGAAACTGATACTGATTCTGATTCATTCCCGAGACTGATGTGGGCCTCAACCCAATGATTCATTCCTAAAAATGATGACATTGTACTGTTGCTGCTTCTGGTTGGCTTGTATTTGCCGCTTTCTCTTCTTCTTTGAAACTGTGATTACAAAACAGAACAAACACGAAAAGGAATGCAAATACATCACGTGTATGCATGCATGCATGAATGAATTTCTTATTCCGTTGGGTTAGGTATTCTGTCAGGTCTTCTCTTGGTGACTGCTCGGTTTTCTCTTCTTCAGGCAAAATACTGCTTCAATCTGTCTACGTTGATCGGCTCGGTTAACTCATTCCCTTCTAAATCTGATAGACTCACTGCCCCATTTCCCAATTTCTGAATGGCTATCCTGTCTTTCTGCTTGCTTCTTCCGAGGATTCCCCGTGTTCTAAACATCGCTGAGTATCATAGTACTAGGGTTGAATGCTTTTGCCAAATATACTCATGTTGCAGGTTGAAAGGATGAGACTCAGGCAAGTAAGCGAAATGAACGTCTTTATTATCATCAAGAAAAGGTTCGAACAAGTAGACAAAATCAATATCTTTATTAAAAATGCAAGATCAAATAAACTAGGAGGAACAGCTTCATCATTCGCAACATTGCCTTCTTCATCGGCCTATGGTTCTCCATTGTTGTCGTTCCCTATCCCCATGGAAGAAACTGAGTGGTTGAGAGTTTGGAGGACAAAGCTTTCGGGCAGGCCGGAGTTGATCATGTAGGTAGGTGGTGGGACGAAGTGATAGTTCTGTAGGGGGTTCCGGTGTGTGTTGGGTTGTTCTTTCTCAGGATCGGGTATTTTATGGGTATCAATGAGGTTTTGGATTTCATGCCTAAGGCGGGTGCAGTTGTCAGTTTCATGGCCTCTCCTCTGATGGAAGTGACAATACAGGCTTAGGTCAAGGTTGGGTGGTATAGGATCTGGAAGTGGTTTAGGCTCTAAGGGTTTTAGGAGTCCTTGCGCCTTCAACTTCTCAAGCACCTTAGATAAAGGCCTCCCCTGGTTAGAGAAATGCCGGTTCCTGATGGCAGCAACCTCGGCAGTAGCGGGCTTGGTCTTAGAATGTCCCCCAAAAGTCCTTCTATTATGGCCATAGAACTTTCTATTCTCCGCTTCTTCTTCTTCTTCGATGTCCATGACAGTCTCCCTCAAGTGTCGAAAATCTGCAATCATGGATGTCATCCTTCTCAACTTGCCGTAAATGGAGGGCTTGGTGCCCTTGATGATCATTTTGATTTGGTCATTCTCTGAGGGCCGAGTCTGCATCTTTAGAAGCTGGCTTCTCCAGCGGTCTACATACTCCTTGAAACTTTCCTCCGGTTTCTGCTTGGTATTCTCCAAGTCACGGAGCAACAAGTCGATCTCCAAATCTGTAACATACTATTTCAGAAAAGCTTCTGCCAGTTCCCTCCAATCTTCTTTAACCTTTCTCTCAAGGCTTTGGTACCACACTACGGTTGCCCCCTCAAGCGACATCCCAAACATCTTCTGAACTTGGTGCTGTGACAGGCTCACTGAACTCATAACTGAAACATACTGTCGGAGATGGACCCTCGGATCCCCATTCCCGTTGAACTTGGCCATATCAGGCATCTTGAACTGAGCCGTCAGCTGTTCTTCAAAGGTCATTGCCTCATAATCCAACAGGTCTTCGTGTTTGCCCCTCATCTTACGGGTAACTGACTCTACCTCATCTTGGAGTTTCTGCAGTTCAGTTTGAGACCCTGTCATTCTCCCCACAGCATATTCAGCATATCATCATCAAAACTCGGGATATTATCATTCAATCTAGTCGGAGGGTTTTCACGCCTCTCATTCTTAGAACCTCTCCCAGCTTGGGGCACAGCAATATTAGCCATAGCAGTAGTCAAGGCTTGAAACTGTTCAGTAACCTTGGTGAGATTGGTCTCCAACTGATCCATACGGGATACCTCATTCTCTGATTCGCTCAAGTTTGCTATCGGCCTTTTGATAAGTCTTCCCTCTTTCCTAACTCAACGAGAATCTATGGTGTCTTTTAAAATTCTCAGGCAGCATGTATGCGTGTAATGCATGGAATATATAAGTCGGCCCATTATCATTTTAAAGCATTCAATCATGTTATTGCGAGGTGCAAACTTGTCCCAGTTGAAAAAGGCCCAACAGGTTTACACTTTTGCGATAACATGGCTAAACAACCCCAAATGATAAGAGGCCCAAACACAGGATGGCTCATCGACATTTTAGAAACTTTTAGCCCAATTTTCATACTATACAAACTCATCCCAGTTTAAATGGCCTAACAAGTTCGCATTTCTAACAAGAAGTCCAACTGAACCCAAATGACGATGGTCCTAAGAATAAGCATAAAGAAACAATTTCTACAGAGTGGCCCATCGGCATTTCAGTAGCTTTTGGCCTAATTGTCATAGGATACGAATTCGTCCCAGTTTAAATGGCCCAACAAGTTCGCATTTCTGACAAGAAGTCCAACTGGACCCAAATGACGATGGTCCATAAATACAAGCATAAGGAGATAGTTTCTATTGGTCACATAACTATGGTCCACGTGTGGATTTATGGGAGTGTATACAAAGGCTCCCGCTGGCGAATGATTGCCCACAACTAGGACTCCTCACTCAAGAGTTCGAGCGACCAAGTGAGCGCACCTTTTTTATACCTTAAGGTACGTGCCAACGAGTTATGGTGTATGACTAACTGTCAAATGGATTTCCCATTGTAGATTCCCCAGAGGGAGGGCGGAGCGAACTCTCTTAGAAACCCAAGCCTCTTAGGCTCTTATCGCCTTGGTGACGGGAATAAACAACAAGTCCTCCAAATTAGTCTGTCACAACGAGCTACGGGTAATGATTACCTAGGTGCCTTCGCAGCGTTTCCTTATAGAAAGGTAGTGAATGAAGGAAGACACCAAACCATTACCTAGCTTTAATAATGCCTTTGATTAAACCCCTTCAACCCACGGTAGACACGGTTAACTAAAGCACAAATCACAAACATTACAAGACATTATTTCGGGGCCAATTCTCTATCCACAGTGGAGTTGCCAGACTGTAGGAAACAGATGTTGACGACACTGTTCTAGGATCGCGGCCTAGTTGGGAGTACAGAGTAGCCCGCGGGGGAGCTAAACCGAAGAAATAACATGGAGTCGCCACCCGGTGTGAACCGGGAAAATGATTTAAGGCCGCACTCACCCCTCGCAATGGAAGACCTCAAACCGTTGGGTTCGGAATGGTCCCTTACTTATGCCACTTGTAATGATATGATTTGTGCAATATCTTAACCGAATCTACGCAACATATATGTTCAAAAGTGTTATGTTCCTAAGTTCACATGCATAAAAATAAAGCTCATATCTAAGTTTGCATGCACAACAGTAAAACGGAATGACGGCAAACATATAATTTCATAAGCACGTTATATTCATGGTTACGGAAACACAAGTAAATGATAATTACACAAGCATGCATAATGAAGAGAAGCAATTAGATGCATAATGCAAAGAGATGATTAAAGAGGCAATTATACATCGAAATAAACGTTCAATGATGCGATACGGGAAAGAAAATAACGGAATAGTAAATGGGGCGGCAAAATATTGTGGTAAAGGCAGCCTTTTAGGCTTTTCTTCCCTCAAATATGGAACCTTTATACCTACGTAAGAAGCCCATACGCGTTACATTATGATGCATGATTAAACAAGGAGATCGCATACATCAAGCAAAAAACAGAATAATAAAAGCGTGGCAAAACGTCGTGGCAAAGGTAGCCCTTAGGCTTTTGATCCCTTGAAATGGAGGACCTTTAATCCAACTTGATTTTCCCATGCGCATTACATTACAATGTATAAAAATAAGTAAGACAAGGATATGGGACTTCGCATGTCTGATTAAACATATCTCACATTCAATCGAACATACTTCGTCTGGCGCGACAAAACGTCGTGGCAAAGGTAGCCCTTAGGCTTTTTATCCCTCAAAATGGAGGACCTTTAATCCAACTTGTTTTGCCCATGCGCAGTATATCATCAATACATAAACAAATAACGTACACAAAGTAAAATGGCGTAATAATAAAAGGCGCGGTGAAGTATCGTGGTAAAAGTAGCCTTTTAGGCTTTTCTCCCCCCAAATGGAGAACCTTTAGACCAACGTAATAAGCCCATGCGCATTACATTACGATGCATAAAAATAAATAAGACGAGGATATGGGACTTCACATGTCCGATTAAACGTATCTCGCATTCAATCGAACATACTTCGTTCGGCGCGACAAAACGTCGTGGCAAAGGTAGGCCTTAGGCTTTTTACCCCTCAAAATGGAGGACCTTTAATCCAACTTGTTTTGCCCATGTGCACTATATCATCAACACATAAACAAATAACTTGCAGAAAATAAATGGCGGAATATAAAATGCGGATAATAAATACACAAGATAAATAAAGCAAAATATGTGTCATTTGCTTAAGTGGTACGTGGAGTTGTCTCCCAAGTACAGACCGCACTACCGTCCATTCAGATTCGGCTATGGAATTTACGTATGGGTTTCCATCCTATTGACCGGCGTAAACACACGCGTATAACACAAGCACATGTATCGTTCAAGTAGTATAAAAATATCGATCCCACGAGGACTTAATTCCTACTGTTGTTATTAATTATTGAATCTATTTATTTACAGATAACTAATTGAGGGAAAGGAGAATGATTGCTTGATTGATTTGGTTGATTGTAGATTTGCTAAATAAATAAATAAATAAAAAGACAAAAGAAAATACTAAGGAAAATAACAAAAGAAACAAATATCTAGGGTTGTGAATCATTCTAATATCTTTTAAAAGATGAAGTGATTATTTTATGTTTGTGTAATAAATCAGTTTACTAACCTGGAATACTAAATTATGCAAAAGCCTATGTTGATGTCAGACGCAAATACCCAGTTTAACCCAATTGAACCATATGTCTATGTCAACCAAATTATATGGATTCATTAAGTTTAAGTTCCAATTATGTCTACCCCCGCCCGACAGGTATATGTCTATCCTGTAAGGAAATCTATTAAAGGGATATATATCCTCAAGGAAGATCGTGGGCTATTAAGTCTAAGGCTGAAACCTAAAATTCCTTCGTCAAGTTTATTTTAGATTTATCACATCAATCTTATTAGTGGCCAATTAACAAGACGCATTAAGCTTAAGACTTTATAAGTAAACCTTTAAATTATCCAAACTATAAAATAACCCCTTATAAACCGGTGATATTAGAATTCATCACAACCCCAGATAACTAACACATAACTAGGGCTAGTAAAAACTAAAAAGTAAAAGACATAAAGTAAAAATGCAGAAAAGTAAAAGACATAAAGTAAAAGCTGAAAGTAAATTGCTGAAAAATAAATGCTGAAAGTAAATTGCTGAAAAGTAAATAAAGTAAAAGTACAATAAAAGAAAATGCTGAGGTAAAAGGATCCACTTTTATTACTTCTATTTTAGATATCTCCCTTATTATAATATATTAACTTTGCATGATAATTACCAACCAGCCATATAGGCGGTATCCAGATTAAGTCAAATTAATAATTAATTACCAACCGACCAATCAAGCGGTATCCAGTTTAGTTAGGTTAAAACCAATTTAAATAATTACCAACCGACCAATATGGCGGTATCCTCGTTAAGTCAGGTTTTAACTAGTTTATATATTATAATTAAGGGAGATTAATCTAAATATTAGTAATAAAATTTTTACCTTTTACCCCAGTAAAGGGGAGTTACCTCCTCATTACTGAAACGTAAAAACTGAAAATTAAAGAAAGAAAAGTACTGTGCGTAAAAGTAAATTGCGGAAAGTAAAAACTGAAAAGTAAAAAAAAAAGAAAGTACGAAAGCGGAAATTAATTACTGAAAGATGTAAATAAACAAACAAGATACAATCTTCTTAGTATTCTTAAGGAATTCCTTAGAAGAAAGTATGAATTTACAAATGAAATGGCTTGGTATTTATAGGCAAAATTTTGCCTCCAATAAATCATCCACCAAATCCATTATTAATTGCTCCACTAATTGCTCCACCAAATCCATTATTAATTGCTCCACTAATTGCTTATCATGTTTGGTGGTGATTTGATATTTTTTATTATTTATTTATTAATTTATTTTTTGCTTTGAAAATGATTGAAAGTCACTTTAATAATTACACACAACACACTTCTGGATGGTTCATCAATTTCGGGCATGAAATCTTCAGAATTCGAAATTATTTTGTCTTTAAAAGCTGTAGATCTTTGAGTCTTCTTTAATATGGAACTTGAATCAGCTCAGTCCGATATCAGAGTAAAAGGTTATTCCCACATTACGACAGATGCACAGAACTGGAATTTCCAAAACTGCACTTCGTTAAAACGCCCTTTCAAGTTTCCAATCTCCAAAATTAATATGTCAAGTCCAATTTTTGCCCTTATTTGACCCATATTTCGTCGTAAATGATTTCATTAAGTCCCAATATTATTTTAGCTGGAAAATAAACTAAAACACATCAAAATGTTCATCAAACCCGAGAAACTAAACAAAATATTAAGTAAAAGGGGCGGTAAATATTGATATATTTTCCGCTCATCACACCCCCAAACCTAACATTTTGCTAGTTCTCGAGCAAAACAACAAAATAAAATACAAGAAACAATTAAAATTAAACTAAGCCACTTTCGTAGGGATCACGGTTGCATTTAGCATATGCAACAAGCCTTTAAACCCATAGGTGTCCCTAGTGGACGAGTTATAGTCTCGTGAGGGCTTACAGCAACGATACCCACAAATGTTTTACAAAAGTAAAAAGATAATAAAACTAATGCACGCAAAATTAAAAAGACAAGAGAAAAGAGAATAAAGATGTTAGTGACTAATCAAGTGAAACTTCTACTCCAAGTTACTAGTTGTTTTCTTTCTTTTTAAATTACTGAATAAGTAAATTCTCGATTATATTTACCATTCTTCATATACACAGCCAACATAATATAAATAACTCATTTTTGCCCACAACAGTCACAAGTGCAGTTGATAAGAGAGTAATATTTTTGTCTTAAAGTTTTATCAGAATTCACACCTTTTTGCAGCAATGAAATAATTTTTCGGATTTTTCGGATTTTTTTTTTGAATTTTTTTTTATTTATATACAATATCTTCCATCTATGTAACGAGTGTTGGGTCGGTGGCTCCCAAACCAGTTGGCTTTAGGGCACCAGGTGTTAAGACACCCCTACGGACTTAATTACTCAGACTTCAGATATATATATTTTTACGGCATCTTTGATCCATGTAGCGATTTTTGGGCTAGTGACTTCCCAAACCAGTTGGTTTTAGGGCACTAGGTGTTAAAACAACCATACAGACTTAATAACTCGGATCTTAGATGTTTTTTTTTACTCCATTGCTTTTTGAGATGCTTCCTCCAATTAAACTAGAGCACTGAATATTACAAACTTTTCAATTTAACTCATGTCCGTATGTTACTATGCATGTTGATAATATCTGCTAACTGAGCATATGAAGATCCATTTTAGTCAATTTTATGGAGAATTTACAAATTAAATAATTCAAAAGAAATAAAAAAAAAATTAACTTGTTCCGAAATAGGTTTGAGATACGTCTCAGGAGTGGAAACTCCTTACTCAGCTATCTCTTACCAATTTCACCTTTTTAGTCAAAATAAAAAAAAAAAACGCAAAATATTTTTGTAATTTTTGAAAATTTTTCAATTTTTTTTGTATTTTCGAAAAATTTTGGACTAAAAATAAAAAAAAAACACACAAACTAAAAACAAGGTCTTGATCAACTAATTCCCTCCCCCAAACCTAAATAAGACATTGTCCCCAATGTCTTAAACAGTAGAAGAAAAGTTTAGAAGATAGTACCTGGTTAGCTGAAATTCTACAGGAAATTAAAGGTTAAGATCCAGATTAATCCGACCCCTCTTACCACGATCTTCCTCCGACCAATTTATCTTTGAAAGGAAAGGGTCAACTTGTGGTTCATAGGCTAAGAGTTGGTCAATTAGATCCAGAGCAGTTCTGGCAGTAAAGAGGAGTTCTTTCATAGGTTTTGACACGAACCCATTTCTCCGAGCATCATCAAGAAACACACAAAGAAAATCATAAAAGCCATCAACGTTGAACAGTCCAAGCGGTTTCTGGTGTATGTTCAGGTTCGCCCAAGATAATACTATAAAAATTTCCTCCAATGTGCCCAAGCCACCTGGCAAAGCGATAAAAGCATCAGAACGGTTAATCATTTCTACCCGTCGTTCAGACATATCTGGCACGATCAGTTCCTCTCCGTTTGATGGTTTAATAAGATTTGCCTCTGCCAAGGGTTTTGGGATGATTCCCAAAACGTGACTGCCTTCTTCCTGTACAGCCTTTGAAACGATCCCCATAAGTCCAAGATTGCCCCCGCCATATATTAAGTGCATATTCCTTGCAGCTAAGACTCGACCCAATTCTTGTGCTACTTCTACGTATTGTGGCTTAACACCAACACTACTACCGCAAAACAAACAGATGTTTTCAACTCGTCTTCTTGAAGTGGCTTCAATTTTTTATGTATTTCTTTCTCAACTCTGGATGTCTTCAAAAGTGCAATGACGGGCTGAATTTATAGTACCTGAAAAATGGTGAGTAATAATAGCACTAGTATCTTCCAGAGGACGTTTGTTTGCTAAACAACAAAAGAAATCGTGAAAGGTCAAAAAGTATGGATCATGCCTACGAAAATAAAGATAATTACAACAGAAAAGTGAATCAAAGCAATAATTAAGGCAACAGAATTGTGTACGCAATACGCCACTCGTTTGGTATATAATCCATTAGGATGCGTCTCAAGATTTCATTCCTTACTCAGCCATCGCTATTGAATTGGTTCTCATCTTTGTGATTGCCAAACACCATTCCTTCTGTCTAAAATTCTCCGTTTGTGCTTTCCCTACAAAACAACACATAAAATTAAAAACTCTACAACATGTATACACAAAATATGAAAACAAAAATTACAACAAATTGCATGGGTTGCCTCCCTGCTAGCGTTAAATTTTTCGTCTTCAACCAGACGTGACTGAAATCTATCCGTCAAGGAGGTTTCAACGTCGTTTTGGACGTCCGATTAAAGAAAATCCCGTGTGCATTACTTTTGAAGGGTCTCTTCCAACGGTAAGGTAGCAAGAAAATATTTTGTCCCATTTAGTGCTTACGCCACCTTTTTGCTCATTGTTGCTCAAGTGGTTCATGCAAAGAAAGAAAGAAAATCAGAAGGTCTCGTATGGTGCTTGACTTGGAATGGAAGTTCCATTCTGTTAAGCTTCTGGGTGATATCTTTGATTTGTACTCCCCGATACAACGATGTTTCTCCTGAATGCTCTGGATTTTCAATTTGGTCTGACAGTTGCTCCTCCATTTGCTCTATTTCTTGCTCATTCTTTTCTTCACAGATGAATTTTAAAATTTCCGTATTCAATTATTTATCCGTCATCTGTGAAATGCATGCTCCATAAGTATCTACCTGAGGATGTGAAGATGTTTCTGACATTAGGTTTTCATCCTCTGATACGACTGGAATGGATGGTTCAGGTAGATCTTCATCAAACATCATGGAAAAGCATGCTCCAAGATCTTCATTTTGAGGATTGAAAGTTTGATCCTCCGTTGTTGGTACAGTTGGTACAAATAGATCAGCTTCATCCTCGTCAAAGTCAGAATAATAAAAATCAAATCGAGACTTTGCCGGTTCGGGGTCCTGAACTGATACCTCTGGTTGTTGATACTGCTCAGCCTCCTCCTCTGTTAAGGTGTCATTGTGGATCTCGGGGTACTCGAAAGCTTTGTCAGTTTCATCTGATAATTCTTCTTGAAGTACAAAGTTCTTGTTTTCTGTTAATTGTTTGATCTGATCTGTCATTCTCTGTAGGGATTCTGTTTGACTCTGAATTTGTGCATCTAATTGAGCTTCCTGTTCTTCGAGCCAAACATTAAGCATGTGAATCAACTGATCTTCCCCTAATGGTTCTAGTTCTTGATGAAAATCATAGGTGGGTGGTGGATAAGATGGAAAATGTGGTTATGTGAAATGTGATGGCTCGTCATACCATGAAGGATCTTGATAGCTCTGCCACCCTGGATGGTAGTTGTACTTGCAATAATCTCTCGGGTGGTTACCATTACATATGTCACATCTCCCCATTATGTTCTGTTGAGCAAATGTAGTATTGCTTGGTTTTGGCATCCAGTGATAGTCGTTGGGTTGTACAACAGGCCTCAGAAAACCGGACTGTTGCTCCTAGATGTGGGGTGTATCTTCTTGTAAAGCACGTAATCTTTCAATCTTCCAATAATGTTCCAATTTTCAATCACCTGAAAAATAAAAGAAGGAAATAAAAATTACAGATAAAGAAAATTAGATACAAGTAAATTAGATAGCTTCAAAATTAATAACTCAAGAAAAATAGGTCCCCGGCAACGGCGCCAAAAACTTGACCGGCGTAAACACACGCGTATACACAAGCGCACGTATCGTTCAATTAGTATAAAAATATCGATCCCACGAGGACTTAATTCATACTGTTATTATTAATTATTGAATCTATTTATTTACAGATATCTAATTGAGGGAGAGGAGAATGATTGCTTGATTGATTTGGTTGATTGTAGATTTGCTAAATAAATAAATAAATAAAAAGACAAAAGAAAATACTAAGGAAAATAACAAAAGACACAAAGATCTAAGGTTGTGAATCATTCTAATATCTCTTAAAAGATGAAGTGATTATTTTATATTTGTGTAATAAATTAGTTTACTAACCTGAATACTAAATTATGCAAAAGCCTCTGTCGATGGTCAGACGAAAATACCCAGTTTAACCCAATTGAACCATATGTCTGTGTCAACCAAATTATCTGGATTCATTAAGTTTAAGTTCCAATTATGGCTACCCCCGCCCGACATGTATATGTCTATCATGTATGGAAATCTATTAAAGGGTTATCTATCATCAATGAAGATCGTGGGCTATTAAGTCTAAGGCTGAAACCTAATATTCATTTGTCAAGTTTATTTTAGATTTACCACATCAATCTTATTAGTGGCCAATTAACAAGACGCATTAACCTTAAGACTTAATAAGTAAACCTTTAAATTATCCAAACTATAAAATAACCCCTTATAAACCGGTGATATTATAATTCATCACAACCCCAGATAACTAACACATAACTAGGGCTAGTAAAAACTTAAAAGTAAAAGACATAAAGTAAAAATGCTGAAAAGTAAAAGACATAAAGTAAAAGCTGAAAGTAAATTGCTGAAAATTAAATAAAGTAAAAGTACAATAAAAGAAAATGCTGAGGTAAAAAGATCCACTTTTATTACTTCTATTTTAGATATCTCCCTTAATATAATATATTAACTTTGCATGATAATTACCAACCAGCCATATAGGCGGTATCCAGATTAAGTCAAATTAAAATTAATTACCAACCGACCAATCAGGCGGTATCCAGTTTAGTCAGGTTAAAACCAATTTAAATAATTACCAACCGACCAATATGGCGGTATCCTCGTTAAGTCAGGTTTTAACTAGTTTATATATTATAATTAAGGGAGATTAATCTAAATATTAGTAATAAAATTTTTACCTTTTACCCCAGCAAAGGGGAGTTACCTCCTCATTACTGAAAAGTAAAAACTGAAAATTAAAGAAAGAAAAGTACAGTGCGTAAAAGTAAATTGCGGAAAGTAAAAACTGAAAAGTAATGAAAAGAAAGTACGAAAGCGGAAATTAATTACTGAAAGCTGTAAATATACAAACAAGATACAATCTTCTTAGTATTCTTAAGGAATTCCTTAGAAGAAAGTATGAATTTACAAATGAAATGGCTTGGTATTTATAGGCAAAATTTTGCCTCCATCAAATCATCCATCAAATCCGTTATTAATTGCTCCACTAATTGCTCCACCATATCCATTATTAATTGCTCTACTAATTGCTTATCATGTTTGGTGGGGATTTGATAATTTTTATTATTTATTTATTAATTTATTTTTTGCTTTGAAAATGATTGAAAGTGACTTTAATAATTACACACAACACACTTCTGGATGGTTCATAAATTTCGGGCATGAAATCTTCAGAATTCGAAATTATTTTGTCTTTCAAAACTGTAGATCTTTGAGTCTTCTTTAATCTGGAACTTGAATCAGCTCAGTCCGATATCGGAGTAAAAGGTTATTCCCACATTACGACAGATGCACAAAACTGGAATTTCCAAAACTGCACTTCGTTAAAACGCCCTTTCAAGTTTCCAATCTCCAAAATTAATATTTCAAGTCCAATTTTTTCCCTTATTTGACCCATATTTCGTCCTAAATGATTTCATTAAGTCCCAATATTATTTTAGCTGCAAAATAAAATAAAACACATCAAAACATTTATCAAACCCGAGAAACTAAACAAAATATTAAGTAAAATGAGCGGTAAATATTGATATGTTTCCGCTCATCACCTACATACCACGAGAGACGACACATTTTCCATTCATTCAAGGGCCACATCACACACTAACCAACGACCCTCATGCGAAGAAAATAAATAAAACAATTAAAAGATGAATGAAAATAAATAAGAAAAATGCCCTCAGGTCTAACCTTTTAAATCGTCTCTCGGAAGTACTGTACACGATCGTCGGAAGGGTTGATGCTCCGCAACTCCTCCGGTTCACTGGTTCAACATTTTCCCTCGCTGTTTCTCTATTTGAACTGCTATTTTCACTCCGTTTCTCTGCTGTTTTGCTGCTGTTTTCAGTCACTATTTTGCGGTAAAAGGCTACTATTTTTGCAGTAAAAAAGCCTACTATTTTACGGTAAAAGGCTACTGTTTTCGCGGCTTTAAAGATGCAGTTTTGTGGGTGCAGTTTGCGGTTTAGGGTGCAGTTTTATTGAAGGTTGTTTGTGAGGACAATGAGTGGAGGCAGTGGGCTTGTTAGTGGGTTGTGGCTTTGTTGAAGGCTGAAGCATGAATGTTAAAGGGGGGCAGGTGGCGTGAGGCTTTTTTTGAATGGTTAAGGGGCAGTGTCGTGAGGTGAAGAGAGTGGCCGAGGTGCTTGAGTAAGTTGGTCAAGGACGTGAATGGCGTGGATAAGTGCGTGAAGAGTTGTTTTCTTATTTGTTATTCGGTTGGACGAGTGTGTTTAGGGGAAGAAGGACCATGTGCGTGGTTCAGAGAGAGAAGACGAGGGACTTAGGGTTTCTTTGTTTTGTGAATTGCCGTGAATTGTCTAGAGCTAGGAGGTCTCAAGGGTTGATTTTCGGTTTCTTTTATAGACAAAGGCTAGGGTTTCTTTTGTGTGAATAGGAAATGAATCAATGTAATCATGAGTGGCATCTCTTAATTAGTGTCTCACAAGGAAAATATCTAGTTAATTGGGGACATGATTTGGCTTAATAAGAAGATCATATATTTGATTTGTTTTGATTAGGTATGTGATTATTTAGATTTTATTTGCTTTTTTTTAATTTCACCATGTGTTAAATATGTGTTTTCTTAATTTTGGATGTGTTTTATTGGGCTTGGGCGTGAATGGGCTTGGTGTGGCCGTGAGCTTGGTTTTTTTTTTTGTGGTGTACTTGTGGGATTGATGTGTATTTCAAGGGTTTTGGGCCAAGGTTTAATTGTTTGCGGGGTTTTGGGCTAAAGGTGTTTTAAAATGGAAGTCCAACAAGCGAGCCCGAAGCTAAACAAGCGAATAAAATCCAACAAAATACTGATTTTTGACTTTTCCCCCTTCCAACGCCCGTTTCCCGCGACTTCCGCGACTTAAATGGTAGTGTCTCCAAATGAGACTCATCATAGGGACTTACATGCAAAAATGCAGTGCCTACACGCACCCTAGTGGATTTAACATTGACTTCAACTGGTAGTACAGCCTCTTGACCTTACACTAGTTGGAATGGCGTGACTGAGGTACCCATTCTGGGGGACGTCCTATAAGCCCATAGAGCTTGACTTAAGCATTCATCCCATTGTCTGGCATTGTCCGTTATCATCTTTCGGATTAACCCTTTGAGGGTCTTGTTGGATGACTCTGCCTGACCATTTGACTGGGGGTAGTATGGAGTAGTTTTTACTAACTGGACCCCGTATTCGGTGAGGAAGTTCTTAACATTTTCGCCATTCAGAGAGGTACCGTGATTCACCATCAATGTCTAAGGGATACCGAATCGATGGATAATATGCTCTTTTATGAACTTGATGATTTGTTCTTAAGAAATCTCTATTACCGGGATTGCTTCCACCCACTTGGTGAAGAAATCTGTGGCGACGATGATGAAAGTGTGTATTTTGCTAGATGCTGGATAGAGTTTCCTTATTAAATCAATCGCCCATCCCTTAAATGGCCACGGTTTAATAATAGGGACCATTTCGGTCGCTGGTGCTCTTTCAATGGGCCCATGCTTCTGACAAGCAACACATCCCTTAGCATACAGTACGCATGATTCTCCCATTTTTCGGCCAATAATATCCGCTCCTTATGATCAACCATCTCATCTTTATCCCGGCCTGGTGAGCCCCATAGACCCCTTCATGTATCTCGGCCATAATGGTATTGGATTTGCTCTTAAGAAATCTCTGATACCACATAGTTCAAGGCTTTTAGTTTTAGCTTTCAGCCTTTCGCATTTTCTGGTTGCTTTAAGAATTCTCTTATCTATTTTCTCCAATCGTCCTCATTTAGATTTTGGATTTCAATGGCCATGACGTCCATTACGTTCTTCCGCCTTACTAGGGTTGGTTTGGCCTCTTCTCTCCTATATACACCATTTATGCTTGTCGATTTATACCATGAGGCTGCTTGGGCCAATTCATTGGCCATCTCATTCTTCGCCCTTGGAACGTGCTCCAGTTCTACGAAATCAAATTGGCCTAGTAGCTCTTAAGCTATTTCTGACAATGCCTTGACTGACTGGCTTTGACACTTGAATACCCCGGTCACTAGTTGGTGTTGGAGTTTACTAATGTCCCAAGGATCAATAAACAAGCATGAAACACATGTGAATACATACGAAGGAATTGTGGAATACTCACATCGATCGGTTGAATGACGCGGGAGGCAACAAAACTCAAAATTTCTGCTCACTGTGAACTGCGGCAGTGGGCTGCTGTTTGTTCCTCATTTTCGGCCATCAAGCTTCAAAAATCCAAGCTCCAAGCTTCGTCAAATGATTCCCTGCTCATGGGTGGACTTCCCTATCACCTTCACATGTCTCTCGGAGTGCTAGCTCTCTTGATTTTTTCCACAAAAACCAAGCACTTGCTTCCCATTATTCTCGGCAAACTGAAACCAGTGAGGAGAAAATGAAACCCCTTGGGCGTGAGATGAAGACGAGAATGGAGAGAGAGAAGAGTTGTGAGAGTTATGTTTTCAAATTGTGTATCTAATACAATTATAATTAAAAATCAAATACCAATATCTAATAAAGGTAAATAGCCTTTTTAATTAATACAACAACTCACATCAACCATCACACTTGAGTGTCAAACACTCAAACATCAACTCACATCAATCAATCAAATCAAGTGACAAGTTGTCACATCACTCAAAGTGACTAATGATTTGACGCTTGATGCGACTAACGATTTGACGCTTGATGCGACTTGCGTGCCACATTCAAATTCGAAAAGCGAATGCGCTCGCAGACAATCTCAGGCTCGGGTTCGCTAATTCCAAATTAATGAATTTTCTGCTGCGACGTAATTAAATGATTACGCCTAGCGAAGTCACTATTCATATCGCTTACGAATTAATTCTAAATTAACTCGTTCGCCCGAATTAAAATCTAATTTTAATTCCGCGTTGAAATCCAATTTCGTATAATATATCGAATATATTATTTTAATGATTAATTCCAAATTAATCGTTTTTCTCTCTTTAAATGATATTTTATCCCAGATAAAATATCTCCGCAATTAATCCCAGATTAATTTTCTCTCTCATCTTATTAATCCCAGATTAATTAAAAGTGCGAGTCATACTTCATCGGTGAATCTTCGGGAAGCAACCCATGAGATCCCCGGATATGTTGGCAGTAAATTCGGTCGTCGGACTATCCGAATACGTAAGTACCTCGTACTACGTCTATACCGATTTATAAGATAAGGTTGGCTTCTAGCAAAGCGCCATGCCTTCCCAATTCTCCAGAAATATCCTTATAAGAATAAATGATCTATATCAGGCGTAGTATACGTAGTATTGCGTATTTCTATCCAGTATCGGATGATCACATGCAAGGCCTGGGGCTGGTACAGTGTCTGCCCCGTACGAAGCATATATCGGATGACGAGCAACTAGTCTCTTTAATATCGGATAATCATGACCAAGTCATATTATCCCGACGTTTGCAACCTTTTTAGAGAACCAGTTATGTATCCCTGCACGATCATCAACTCCATATGACTGGAGCGACACTTTCGTCTTGACATCACACCCAACACACTATGATTCTCAATATACCCAGCATTGGCGTACACAGAACCTGTTAAAGCCCTGGACGACCGCAACTAAAGTAATATGATTGTCGTAAGTATTAGCGGTGCAAGTCTCAGGTTAAGACCAAATACACCTACCCTGATTTCGGACTTCCATAGACACATAGTCATACTACCAATGGAATTCCGAGGGGGTCTAATCCAGATCGAAGCTGTTTCCCGTACCATCGGTAAAACACAACCTCCTATTACACTTGCATGAGTATCCTATACCCAAATATATGAGAACTATGTCGTTGTGCCCTCACGCGCACAAGTGTAATACTAGTCTTTTTCGTATTCATCGATGTCCAATCTCGATAATACTCTGACTAGGGATATTTAATTATTTATCCTTCATGGACTGATACTGTCTCATATCATTCTCAATCGAGGAACAAATCACAGGGCCTCCTATAATTTATATATCTGGGTGATCTAATCACAAATGATAAAAGTGCAATCTCCATTGTCACATAGTTAATTTGTACAACAACACCATGATCTGTACAAATAGTGACGATATGGGTCATAATTGTCCAACAATCTCCCACTTGGCCTATAGCCAACCACTCGAGTGTCTTACACCCGAACTATGTACGGTTGGCTCAAACTTCTGAGAAAATGCTTTCGTTAGCAGATTTGCATGATTATCATCTGATGCGATTTATTCGATCATCACATCGCCACGATGTATGATCCGAACGAATCAGATGAATATCGAAATATGTATCTGGATCGTTGATCAGACCATTAATTCTTTAGCCTGTGCTGGCGTCTAGCTCAGGTGCTAACAGAACTATATCTAATCTAATTAGATTTGTTATCGACCCAAAAGGCTTCCATTGCTGCCTCAGCTGCAGAAATAACCCGCATTTGTTGTTTATTCGGTAACATTATCTTGCTTGGAAGATTTCCAGCACTCTGTACCGTTATTCAAACTGTATAGTACCATTTGCGACTTTTAGTCGTTTTATCGGTTTAGGAAACTTGCAGTAGTGATCCCAGTCACTTCAAGTTCTCCATCTCCATAGTTTAAGACAACATCCTTAGATCTCTAAGATACTAAATATGTTCTTAACATCAATCCAATGACTATCACTTGGATTGGCCTGTTTGTGTTTCCATATGCTCAAAGCGTATGAGACACCAGGTCACGTACATTTTTCAATGTACGATTTCTCGGAGAGTTTTATCAAAAGCCAAGCTTTCGCCGATTGTTTTATGGGAATATCATTTCCAAGAAATGACATATTATCATTATTTTAGGACAGCCACTGTCAGTGCGCTCCCACTAACCCTCTTATATACACAAGAATCATTTTCGTTTTGAATTAAATCATAAACTATTATGATTACATCAAAACGATAATTCTAAGAACCTGATGCTTGCTTCAATCCAAACATGGATCGAATAACCCGCACACCTTGTTTGCTTGTTATGGTACGACAAAATCGACAGGATGTTATAAACATCCTCCAAAAGGTTTCCTTTTCAGGAAAGAAATTTTCTCGTAAAGCTGTCATATTTCATAAATGAAACATGCAGCGTTAGTAAGCATTATCCAAATGGATTTACCGTGGCAACAGGTAAAAGGTTAAATCGTAATCAACACAATGTTGATAACGATACCTTTTCACTAAAAGCCTAGCTTTATACGTTTGTTTGTTGCCTTCCATGTATGTCTTCCTTGAAGACTTATAAAGTACCATTAGGCACAATGCCTTGTGGTACATCAACTAGTATCCAAACTTGTTGATATATATGGAATCCATTTCAGACTCATGACACTTTGCCATAATAAGGGAGTCGATACCTTGTATCACTTCCTCATACGTAGTCAGTTGGTATTCCTCAAAAGATTGACATCTTTATAAGGTGAGATCAGAAACCCATACCCTAGGTTATTTTCTGACTCTCTCCGACTTACGTGATTCTTGTGTATACGAAGATTACTGGTATAGTTTCATCCTTGATGAACTATTTATGTTCCATTAGGAATCGATGCCTGCAATAGTATTACTCCGATTTTCATCGAGTTTTACTATCCTCCCACTTACCACTGTATATCGGTATTCCTCTTAGGAAAACCGCATGGTGAGCAACAATCAAATTGTTCTCTTGTGAGTTGTATAAGTACAATACTTTGGTATCCCTAGGATAGCCTACAATTGGCACTTATCCAATTTGGGTTCTAGTTTGGTATCATCCAAACATATGCCTAGCATACCCAAATAATCAGGAATGAGAAACCCGGTTTCTTTCCTGTTCATATCTAACATGATATCTGTCAAACAAATTTTATGGAACCTTATTCTAAATAAGTTCTTGCAATATTTATGCATATCCGTTGAAGGAAATGGTAGCTCAGAGCGACTCATGATTAACCTTGTCATGTCCAACAAAATCCGGTTAGTCATTTCGGACCCACCGTCAAATTAACGTGTTCCGGGAGGAGTCCTCATTGAAAGAATACTATACTCTTTCAAGTATATAAGAAACTTATTGCTTAAATATTTTACATTATGGTCTTACCGTGACGGTATAATACTATAGCCGATCTGTTTGTCTATTTCGTGTCGAAACTTTAAAAGTTTCCGATTTGTGTTCTTCAAAAGAAACACATAACCACAACGCGATGCCACATCCGTAAAGGTCACGAAATATTCATATCCACCTCTAGCCTAGCTAGACATGGGCCCACTTGCTTCACTATGAACTAGGGCTAACAGATCTGTGGCATTTGCACTTTTACCAAGTAAATAGTGTTTTATGCACTTTGCCCAATAAACTAGATTCGTAGACATTATTTGAATAGGATCAAATCAGTCCTAGTATCCACTTTTCAAAAGTGTGGATATACGAGTCTTGTTTAGTTGTGTCCCAGACAACAATGCCACAAATTAGTTTCTTCTGATCAAATCAGTTTGAGCTATTTGTTTGTCATGTTATATGTTTGAGATTTATTTATATTCAAAATATAAATGCTGTTATTCACATTTAATGTGTTTATCTCAATATCATCTTTATATAATAAAACACTTTAGTGTTCTAGAATATAAAGGTTCACCCGCAGCGGGTTAAACACTGATATGGAGATAATGTTTCTAGTCAAACTAGTTACATTATAATAGTTTCCTAATTTAAGTACACACCCGAGGGTAGTTCCTAAAATAGGTATCTACGATTGAAACATCGATTTTCATCCTGTTTCCAATTCGCAGATAAATCTCAACTGAAGTCAGTATCCTGCTCAAAGCAGATTCTGAACACCAGTATATATTTATGTACCACACTAAGTATTTAAAATCCAATTTTAATACTAGTAGTGAACATAATGTTGACAAACATATTTGAAGTCAGAGCCTTGCTCGTCTTCAATTCCTTCATGTCTGCTTTGTCCAAATAGCAGTCACGCTTCCGCGATCCCATTTGCCACAATTTCGACAGACATTTTGGGATATGTCTTTTATCTTCCCAGATGACTATAATGATTTTGCCTTTGCCTTTTTCCACATTCTAGAAGCCTTTGGCCAAGCCTTGGGTTTTTGGAATATCAAAGTAAGGTTCGCCTTGCGCTACTTGCCTTATTGCAAACTTTGACTTTGTCTCATTGAGAATAGTCATTAACCCTCCAAGAGTTATTAATTGCAATTTAATACTTCTAAAATCTAAATATAGATTTATGAAGATCCTTCAATTTCATTATCATAGTTTAAGGATGTAATCCTTAGTTCTGATAAATAAATTAAGGAGTCTACTGTGACAAGCTTAATGGATTAAGCACTAAAGTTGTCATTACATAAATCTTTCAAAGATTATGCTCTACTATTTGCTTAACTCTGGGCTTAGGCACAATATGTTATTTTATCAAATAAAGTAACTTATTATTTTCCAGGACCATCCTGAAATTATATTCCCAATTTGAAAATTAAACCATTTAAATACATTTTCCCTAGGATTATTTTTTAAATGCTAATCTTTCAATTATATCTTGATTTTAATAGTCCAACTATTTAATCAACGATTTAGGTACTATTTATTATAATGATTACAATAGTCCAACTATTTAATCAACTATAATTTAATAGATTAAAATCAATTATATTGATTTCTATAATCTAATTATAAAATCAACTATAAATGAATAGTTTGAATATAGTCCAACTATTTATAAAAACAACATTTAAATATTAGTCCAACTATCATTTAATTTATTTGACGAATGATATTTGTTTTGAGCGCGTATGGCAAGTAATTAAACGAGTATTGCAAATTCAATTCTTGCCTCCCACTATTTTTTGGCGAGCCTCTAACCCTCTGTCGAGAACTCGGGAAACCGTGTTTCCTAGCGGGCTAGGATCCCGTTAAATATCACATAATCTTGACTTTGGCCAACAAATTGTATGATAATTAACTAGGTATATCTCTAAGATCAATTGGATCCAATCCAATTCCTAGATCCAGTAGGGGGACATCCAAGTCCGTAACATATATCTTATATATGCCAATACATCCAATGTATTACCTAACCTTTTTCCTCTGAATCAACTAAGCCTTGGCTTTGGCACAACAAACTTAGTGATCCAGTTAAGCGCGACCCATTGACCATGGAAAGCTTCGTAATCAATGTCGATGGACAAGAAATGGTCTTGACTTTGGCCAACAAACCATAACTTGGACAAGACGCTGACATGGAACAAAGCTCTCGTGATTCAAACACATCCTTGACGTACAAAGGCCTTGACTTTGGCCAACAAGCCAATGTCAGTCTCGGATCTTGAGTGAGAATCACTCAATGGAAGGAAAGACGCTTAATATTTTGCGAGGGTTTTTCGAGTGAAAATTGGCAACCAATTTATTATCTTTGTTAAGGTCTCATCATAATACACCCTTAAACATGCATTCTAAATACATAATAAAGCGCGTATAATTAAAGTAATAATGATATGCGGATGGATACTTTACACAATGATCCTAGATCAAATCTCTCCCTTTCTCTCTCTAGCTAGCACAAATATTTCTTATACCCGTTACACTACACTTCTAAAGAAACCTCATTTACATTGAGGGGAATAGGTGAGAAGAGAATACAAAGAATGAGGAGGTAATAAGGCTGGACACGCAGGTCCAATTTAATAAATTCCAAATTTATTACAACAATTTCTAAAATTGTCCCACCCATCTAATATCCATCCGATATACATTATTCATGCATCTCAACCATGTATTCACACAAGCATGTTATCAATCAATCTAATTAAATTAATTAATCTGATAATTAGTGATCATCCAATGTTCAAACAATGATTTGATTTTGCTCGAGTCAAACTTGTTTTGCGAATAAATACTCAAAGTACGAATTCTTGAATTAAATTAAACTACACAATTAAATCCAATTCAATTTGTATTTAATTCTAATTGGCTTATTTAATTCCAAATTAAATACTACACTTTATTAACGAATCTTTACGACTTAAATTCCAAATTTAATCGCAACGGGTCTCAAAGCCCGACTAACGTCCAACGTTAATTTAATTAAAGTCCAATGGGCTTTTAATTAATTTCTTAAGGCGTGGACTTTTGGTCAACTCGGGTCAACCGAATAACCAAAATCCAATCCGGGAGTTACCCCGTAAGCCCAGAAATCAATTTTGGCCCATTAGGCCCAATTAAACTTTAAAGGTCAATTAGTCGCATTTGGGCTTTATGGAGGCGGTTTTGGGCCCAATTGGATCCAATCCAATTTGCCTTAACCCAACTTGCTACAACCAAGCCCAATAAGCCCAATAACAATATAACAAGCCCAATTTCCAAAATAGGCCGAATTTAATTAAACACAAAAATTCAAAATTTCATATTTAATTAACCAAAGTGTATAGCATTTTTAATCACCCAAATCAATATTTCCAAAACATCAAATTTGCCTAATTAATCATGCTTATCATCATTAAATCATGTCCAACACAATTTAACAAAAAAAAATCAAACTCATTCATGCTTCTTTATGTCTCGGCAATATTGGGGATTTTATGTCCGATTCGAATTCAATCCAATTAATTCCACAATCGACATGAAATCAACATCCCGAATGATTTCCAACACATCCAATGATCAAAAATCAAAAATCCCAAGACATTATAGGGCTCAACCATTCGACCAACACTAGCAATTTGGGGAAAAATGTTCCAAACAATTTTTAATCAAATTGATCCAATCAATCATCAATTAAAACCAATTTAAGCATACTAATTCATCCAATTTCATTATACATGCTCAAAATCAAGTTTACCCAAATTTTAAGCCCTAAACTTTTTCATGCTTTTCCTTGCTCATGATACCATTGTTGGAGTTTACTAATGTCCCAAGGATCAATAAACAAGCATGAAACACATGTGAATACATACGAGGGAGTTGCGGAATACTCACATCGATCGGTTGAACGACGCGGGAGGCAACAAAACTCAAAATTTCTGCTCACTGTGAACTGCGGCAGTGGGCTGCTGTTTGTTCCTTATTTTCGGCCATCAAGCTTCAAAAATCCAAGCTCCAAGCTTCATTAAATGATTCCCGGCTCATGGGTGGACTTCCCTATCACCTTCACATGTCTCTCGGAGTGCTAGCTCTCTTGATTTTTGCCACAAAAACCAAGCACTTGCTTCCCATTATTCTCGGCAAACTGAAACCAGTAAGGAGAAAATGAAGCCCCTTGGGCGTGAGATGAAGAAGAGAATGGAGAGAGAGAAGAGTTGTGAGAGTTGTGTTTTCAAATTGTGTATCTAACATAATTATAATTAAAAATCAAATACCAATATCTAATAAAGGTAAATAGACTTTTTAATTAATACAACAACTCACATCAACCATCACACTTGAGTGTCAAACACTCAAATATCAACTCATATGAATCAATCAAATCAAGTGACAAGTTGTCACATCACTCAAAGTGACTAATGATTTGACGCTTGATGCGACTAACAATTTGACGCTTGATGCGACTTGCGTGCCGCATTCGAATTCGAAATGCGAATGCACTCGCAAACAATCTCGGGCTCGAGTTCGCTAATTCCAAATAACGAATTTGCCGTTGCGACGTAATTAAATGATTACGCCTAACGAAGTCACTATTCATGTCGCTTACGAATTAATTCTAAATTAACTCGTTCGCCCGAATTAAAATCTAATTTTAATTCTGCGTCGAAATCAAATTTCGTATAATATATCGAATATATTATTTTAATGATTAATTCCAAATTAATCGTTTTTCTCTCTTTAAATGATATTTTAAACCAGATAAAATATCTCCGCAATTAATCCCATATTAATTTTCTCTCTCATCTTATTAATCCTAGATTAATTAAAAGTGCGAGTCATACGTCATCGGTGAATCTTCGGGAAGCAACCCATGAGATCCCCGGATATATTGGCAGTAAATTCGGTCGTCGGACTATCTGAACACGTAAGTCCCTCGTACTACGTTTATACCGATTTACAAGATAAGGTTGGCTTCTAGCAAAGCGCCATGCCTTCCCAATTCTCCAGAAATATCCTTACAGGAATAAAGGATCTATATCAGGCGTAGTATACGTTGTATTGCATATTTCTGTCCAGTATCAGATGATCACTTCAAGGCATGTGGCTGGTACAGTGTCTGCCCTGTACGAAGCATATATCGGATGACGAGCAACTAGTCTCTTTAATATCGGATAATCATGGACAAGTCATATTATCCCGATGTTGCAACCTTTTTAGAGAACCAGTTATGTATCCCTGCGCGATCATCAACTCCATATGACTGGAGCGACACTTCCGTCTTGACATCACACCCAACACACTATGATTCTCAATATACCCAGCATTGGCGTACACAAGAACCTGTTAAAACCCTGGACGACCGCAACCAAAGTATATTGATTGTCGTAAGTATTAGCAGTGCAAGTCTCAGGTTAAGACCAAATACACCTACCCTGATTTCGGACTTCCATAGACACATAGTCATACTACCAATGGAATTCCGAGGGGGTCTAATCCAGATCGAAGTTGTTTCCCGTACCATCGGTAAAACACAACCTCATATTACACTTGCATGAGTATCCTATACCCAAATATATGAGAACTATGTCGTTGTGCCCTCACAACGCGCACAAGTGTAATACTAGTCTTTTACGTATTCATCGATGTCCAATCTCGATAATACTCTGACTAGGGATATTTAATGATTTATCCTTCGTGGACTGATACTGTCTCATATCATTCTCAATCGAGGAACAAATCACAGGGACCTCATATCATTTATATATCTAGGTGATATAATCACAAATGATAAGAGTGCAATCTCCTTTGTCACATAGTTAATTTGTACAACAACACTATGATCTGTACAAATAGTGACGCTATGGGTCATAATTGTCCAACAGTTGGATCACTAGTTGCGAATCTCCCTTGATGGACACGTATTTTATTCTCATATCAAGAAGCATTTCCAACCCAAATATCAAGGCCTCGTATTTGTCCTAATTGTTGGTGCAACATTCATCCAACTTGATTATGAAATGGAATGGCTCTCCCAACGGACTGACCAAGACTATTCCCATTCTTGCTCCTTTTGATGTGCTGGATCCATCGAAATACATCGTCCATAGCTTTAAACTGCACTCGTCTATTTCCATTCCCGATTCTTTAGTGGTGCTTAAACACGGGTGGTCAGCTATGAAATCCGCGAGGGCCAGATTTTTTACGACCTTTTGGGGTTCATGTCGTATGTCGAATTCTAACAATGATTGAGACCAAAACCCAACTCTTTGATGCAAAATGGGACGCGAAACATGCACTTTACTATATTAATTTTTGTAATTAAATACACAGTGGTCGGCCTAAGGTAGGCGCGTAATTTAGTACATGTGAAATACAAAGCCAAACACAACTTCTCCATTGGAGAATAATTACATTCATATCTCAATAATTGTCTGCTGATATAATAAATGGTTATTTCGACATCTGTATTGTCGTTCTGTGTGATCATTCCAGCTATGGATTGCTCTTCAGTGGATATGTAAAGCTTCATTGGCCGTCCTGGTACAGGGGTTACCATCACCGGCGGTTGTGATAAATAATTCTTCATATTCTCGAAGGCTTTTTGATGCTCTTGGGTCCAGACGAATTTGTCATTTTCCTTTAGCCTTAGTAGGGACGAGAAAACTTTAGTTTTTCCTGCATACTTAGAAATGAACCTTCTTAAGAAATTGACATGCCCTAGGAATCTTTACAACTCTTTTTTGTTCCGGGGTGGTTTGGCTTCAGTAGTTGCCCGATATTAATTGGCATCAATTTCAATTCCCCGCTGGTGGACTAGAAAGCCCAAGAAATTCCCTACACAAACCCCAAAAGCGCATTTGGCAAGATTTAAATTTATTTTGAATTTCCGCATTTGTTCAAAAGCCACTATCAAGTAGTTAAAATGCTGGCCCATGGTCATAGACTTTACCACTATGTCGTCTACATAAACCTCTACAAAATTACTGATCATGTCGTGGAAAATTAGATTAATGGCCTGTTGGTAAGTGGCCCCGGTGTTTTTTAGGCCGAATGGCATTACCACCCACTAATAACATCCTAAAGACCCCGGGCATCTGAAAACCATTTTATCTATATCATCTTCGGTGATGTAGATTTGGTTATACCTTGCGTACCCATCCATAAAATAATACACTTGATATCCTGCTCTGGAGTCTACTAAGGAATCTACCGTAGGGATATGGATTTCTTACCTCATTTTCTTGTGAACTTCCTCATCAAATAGGGTTTTATGGATGCCAAGTGTAGGAGCGAAGTGGGGTTTACCGCTATGCCTATGATGTTCGGTGACCACGACACTGTTGGGCTCGCAGCCCGTAGAGAGTACGGAGTAGCTCACATGGGACTAAACCGGAGAATAAAAGAGTCGCCACCCAGTGTGAAGTGGGAAAAGATTTAAGACCGCACTCACCCCTCGCAAGGGAATACCTCAAACCGTTGGGTTCAGAATGGTCCCTTAATTATGCCAGTATAATGGACTGGTTCACACAATGGTATAGCCAAGTCTTATGCAGTTCATGCAAGATAATTCAAATAAACACAGAAATTTGCACACCCATAAACATTATAAAATAAAAGCGAATTAAATTAAGAAATATAAGGTATGATAAAAAGAATCATAATAATAAAAAGCAAATAAAGCGTCAATAAATAAATAGTAAACAAAATGGGGTTAATCATGCATACACGAGTATTTCCCGAGTGGTACATGAAGTTGTATCCCAAGTACAGACCATACTACCGTCCATTCAGATTCGGCTACGAAATTTACGTCTGGGTTTCCATCCGATATACCGCAAGGGATGATAACACGCATAACCCTTAATGCAATGTAAACGGTCATAAGAAAAAGAAATAATACAATAACGATAAAAGTAAATAGACAAAAAGCTAAATAACAAAAATAAATGCGGAATAATAAAATAAAGATGAAAGCGAATAAATAAATAACAAAAATATAAATAACACTAAATAGATAAAATAAATAAATAATAAAATGCAGAAGAAGAAAAAATAATGTGACCAGAAATTTGGCCGTCTTTAATGTAGGACTTCGCATACCCGGCTGGACGTATTTCACGTCTAGCCAGACATGCCTTGTCTTGAACTATAAAAATAAATAAGGTGCCCTCAGGTCTTACCTTTTAAGTTGCTTCTTGGAAGTGCGTTAGGCCGTCGCCGGAAGGATTGAAGCTGGTTCGCGGTTTCTCTCGCTGTTTGCTGTTTTGCTATTTCTGTTCACTGTTTTGTTGTTTCCTGGTTGCTATTTTGATGCTTTCATGCTGTTATTTTTGCTATTTTTTGGGATGTTTTCTTCTATTTTTTCGGTGGTTTCCTCACTGTTTTTGGGCTGTTTGTTTTGGTTGTATTTGGCACTGTTTTGGGTGATTTTAGGGGTTGCTGTTTGGGTGATTTATGGGCTATTTTGGTGTCTATAGTTCACGGTTTTTGGGTTGTGGTGGCTTGCAGTTTCACGTTGATATGGGGGCTGCTTTTTGGGTGATTTTGTGTTGAAGTCCTGTGTGTGTTGTTTTCTTGGGTTGCGGGGGGTGCTTTATTGTTATTTTTTCGGTAGTAGGGGCTACTCTCGTCGGTGGTGGGCTTAAGGTTTGTTGTTTTTCTTTGGCTGCTACTTCACGTTCACATTATGTTGCTGTTTACACTGTTTTCTCTTTTTTTGGCCGTTTCTTGGTCTTTTTTTGTTTATTTTTTGTCGGTCTTGCTAAGGTTTTTCAGTGTTTGTTGTTTGGTTGGTGTTTTTAAGTTTGCTGTTTTCTTTATGGCAGTTCAAAAGGAAGAGGAGAGGCCTCTAGGGTTTGTGTGTTGTTCACGTGTGAGGTCCTAGAAGAAGAAGAGAAATCCAGGTGTTATTCTTGTCCCTCTACAAAGATGAAACTTAGTCCCTTTTATAATGATTTGGATGGATCACCAAGAAGGGAAGCAAATCATGGAAAATTATTTTGGAATATAATCTTATGAATTTGGTGATAGAGATTCAAATATTTTTTAATTGGAAAGTCTTGATGAGGGATTTTGAGCATGTGTTTTGCATGGGATTTCAAATCTTTGTTAAATTGGAAAGTGATTTGAGGGGATTTGAGCATGTGTTTTGTATGAGGTTTTCTTCTTTCGGGCGTGTATGGTGTATTTTTGGCCTTTGGCGTGTGGTTCATGGGCCTTATGTGGTGTTTGGTGTTGGCATGGATTATATGGGCTTTCATTGGTTGCAGGGGTTTTGGGCCGAGGCTAAGGTTTGAAACATAAACTGACTGAGTGAATCTGAGGCTGGCTAGTGAGTCTGAATCCAATGAGGTGCTAACTTGGAGTTTTTCCTTCCAGCATTCATTTCCCGCGACTTCCATAACTTTTCAGGTAGTGCCTCCATACGAGGCTCATCATTGGGCTTGTGCAAAAATTCAGTGTCTACAGTCGCCCCCACTTTGATGGGGCTTGTGCAGTGTGTGACAGTGACAACCCTATCAAAGTCATGCATGCATTTTTGCTTACCTGGCTCGTCGACCGTTGCCGGACCAACATGTTGTTTCGCTGCTGATGTGAGATGCTTCGATCTCTGAGTTGTGTCGATGGCGAGGTGCTTCGACCCCTAGGGTTCATCCTTGCGAGATGCTTCGATCTCTAGGATTTATTCATGAACTTAGTTGATTTGATGGTGAGGTGACTCGACCCCTGAGGTTCATCCTTGCGAGATACTTCGATCTCTAGGATTTATTCGCGAACTGAGTTGAGTTGATGGCGAGGTGCTTCGACCCCTGGGCTTTATTCCTGAACCATCCTGGGTGTGAGATGCTTCGATCTCTGTGGTTCATTCCCGAACCATTCCTAATATGAGATGGTTCATTCCCGAACTGTTCCTAGTGTGAGATGGTTCATTCCCGAACCGTTCCTGGTGTTAGATGGTTCATTCCCGAACCGTTCCTCACGTGAGATGGTTCATTCTCGAACCGTACATGGTGTGATATGGTTCTTTCCTGAACCGTTTCTGGTGTGAGATGGTGTTAGTGTGTCCTACACATGCCAAGGATCTCTAAACAAGATTAAAGTGTGAATAAATCAAGATAAGTTGCGGAATACTTACATTGATCGGTAGAGAAGTTTCAAAAATTTCAATGGATGTAGAAGCTCCAAGCTTTGAAAATGAGTTCCAAACTCTTTTGTAAGTTTCCTATCACCTTAAATTGACTCCCAAAATGCTAGCTTAGGTGGAAAAATTGAAACAAAATTTTCCCTTGTAGAGAGGAAGCAATCGCCCAAGCATGAAAGAAAAGAGAGAATGAATAATTCAAGTTCAAAACTTGGTTGTTGTGTAATAAAGTCCAACAATTAATGTTGCAAACCACTTCTATCAAGTGTCAAACAATTGATGTAAGTAAAATGGGTCCCACCACTTTAAATTTCAAATTTAGTTGGCTTAGACAACACACTTTGGGCCCGGGTTCGTTTAATCTGATTAAACAAATTTTCCGTCGCAACGTAATTAAATCCAATTTAATTAAATAATAATGCCTAGCAAAATTATTATGATAGTCGCTTACGAATTAATTCCAAATTAATTCGTTCGACCGAATTAAAATCCAATTTTAATTCTGCTTTGAAATCCGATTTCAATTAATATATCCAATATAATTTTTAATCGATTAATTCTAAATTAATCGCGTTCTCTCTTCTAGACGAATTTAATCCCAGATTAATTCTAGATTAATTTTGTTGGAGTCAAATGTCATTGGTGAATCTTTGGAAGCGACTCAAGAGATTCATGGATATATTGGCAGTAAATACGATCATCGGACTATCTGAACACATGCGTACCTCGTACCACATTCTCACCGATTTACAAGACATGGTTAGCTTCTAGCAAAACACCATGCCTACCTAATTCTCCAGAAATATTCAACGAGGAATATATAATCTGTATCTGGCGTAGTTATACAATGTATTGCGTAATACGATCCAGTATCGGATGTCACATTCTAGGCCTAGGGCTGGCTCTATGTCTGCCCCGTACGAAGCATATATCGAATCCCACGTAACTAGTATCTGTAATCGAATAATCATGACCTAGTCATACTATCCCGATAGCTGCAGCATTTAAGAGTACCCATACCGTATCTTGCGTGATCATTTTCTCCATATGACTAAAGTGATACTCTTATCTTGACATCACATCCAATACATTATGATTATCAGTAAACCCAGTAGAGGCCTACACAGAACCTGTTAAAGTTCCGGACGACCAAAACCAAAGTAAACTGATTGTCGCAAGTATTAGCGATGTAAGTCTCAGGTTAAAGATCACATACACCTACCCTGATTCGGATTCCCATAGACATATAGTCATAATACCAATGAGACTCTGAGGGGTCTATCCGGAGCGAAGCTGTTCCCGGTCCAACGGCTAAAAAAACCTCTTATCACACTTGCATAAGTATCCAATACTTAAATATATGAGAACTATGTTGTTAAGCTTCTATAACACGCACACGTGTAATACTAGTCTATTCCGCATTATCGATGTCCAGTCTCGATAATACTACGACTATGGATATTTAATGATTAAACCATTCGTGGATTAATACTGTCTCTTATCTTATTATTCCGGTTTAACCAAATGGACTTTTATCATTTATATATACAAGTAATCCAATTACAAAATGATAAAATAGCAATTTCCTTTATCACATAGTTAATTTATACAAAAACACCATGTCTTTTACAAATAGTGATGCTATTGGTCACAATTGTCCTACAATCTCCCACTTGGCCTATAGCGAATCACTTAATTGTCCAACACCTGAACTATGTACAGGTCGCTCAAACTTTTGCTGAGACATAGCTTTCGTCAACGGATCTGCAAGATTATCATCTTATGCGATCTTTTCGATCTTGACATCGCCACGATGTATGATCTCACGAATCAGATGAAACCGTCGAAGTATATACTTGGATCGTTGATGAGACCATGGTTCCTTAGCCTGTGTTGTAGCCCAACTCAGCTGCTAACGGAACTACTCCTAATCCAATTAGGAATTTATAGATTTAAAATACTTCTTTTTCCACCTCAGCCGCAGTAATATATTCCACTTCTGTTGTTGAATCGGTAACAATATCTTGCTTGGAAGATTTCCAGCTCACTGCTCCGTTATTCAAACAAAAGATGTACCTGTAGGCACTGCATTTTTTCATGTAAGTCCCTATGATGAGTCTCATTTGGAGGCAATACCTTTTAAGTCGCGGAAGTCGCAGGAAACAGACGTCGGAAGGGGAAAAATCAGAAATCAGTATCTTGTTAGATTAATTCTTTTGTTTATGTTTCGGGGTTGCCTGTTGGACTTCCCTTTTAACACACCCTTAGCCCACACATCAATAAGACACACACCAAGCCCATCTCACCCAAGCCCAATCCAAAATAATTAAAACATTTAAATACATGTCACAAATTAAATTAAATTAAATTAAAGTCAATTAAATTGAAATTAAATTAAATTAAAATATAATTAAATTAAATTAAATTCCTAATTTTAATAAATCTCTTCCTAATTTAAATAATTCACTGACCAATTTAAAGATATTCCCCATCAAAATATAAATCTTCTTGCCTAAAATAATCAAATTAAATACACACATAAACTACTTGATTTATTTCCTTTTCAAAACCATGCACAACCCTAACCCTAATACCCTACTATAAAATATAACACAAACTAAACCCTAAGGACTTCACTCTCACGTCATTCAAATCAGAAATATAACACTCACGCCATTGCCTATAAATTACATTCATCCTCACTCTCGGCAGAAGCAGCTCACAAGCCCTCCTTCACAACTTCAACAAACCCTTCTGCCGAGAAAAAAACACTTCAATTCAGCCGAGACTACTCCCCAAAATCCTCACCACCCTCAAACACCTAGCCAACACGCCACCATCCTACCGCCACACAAAATGAAACCCTAACCCAAAGCCCTCTGATGACCAAGCTTCCTGAAGCCTCTCTTCTCGCACCACAAACCCTAGAACCAGCCAAACACCATGCAACTCTTAAACACGTAGCAGGTCTTCTCCCTTATTCATCAACTTTCACACACTCGGTCTCTCTCCTTCATCACTCATAACCCCTTTCCACAAAACCAAAACACTCAAGCACTCTCTCCTCTCTCTCGGTAGCAGCCATAAAAATAAACCCAAGATCAGACCTACACTCCTCTCGGTCAACTCACAGCCCACTCACATAGCCTTCATCAGCCTCCACAAACTGCCTCAAACTCACGCAAATAACAGCTCCACAAACTGCCTCAAACTCACGCAAATAACAGCCCCACAACAGCCTATATTTCGCGCCTAAAACACTGCCTGAATTTAGCCTAAAACAGTCCCGAAAACCACCTTAAAACCACACAGAAACAGCCCCTACACACAGCCAAAACAGTCAATAAATAACTCTGAAAACAGCCCAAAAATAGGGCCAAAACCGAGACCAAAACAGTCCATAATTACCGCAAAATAGTGACTAGAAAATACAGCGCAAACAGTAGCAAATGGAGTAAAAAACAGCAGCCCAAACAGCAAAACAGCGAAGGAAAATGTTGAACCAGTGAACCGGAAGAGTTGCGGAGCATCAACCCTTTCGACGGCCGTGTGACGCACTCCCGAGAGACGATAAAAGAGGTTAGACCTAAGGGCACCTTTCTTATTTATTTTCATTCACCTTTTAATTATTTTCATTCACCTAAGCTCGCCCACGGTCATAGACTTTACCACTATGTCGTCTACATAAACCTCTAAAAAATTACTGATCATGTCGTGGAAAATTAGATTCATGGCCTGTTGGTAAGTGGCCCCGGTGTTTTTTAGGCCGAATGGCATTACCACCCACTCATAACATCCTAAAGACCCCGGGCATCTGAAAACCATTTTATCTATATCATCTACGGTGATGTAGATTTGGTTATACCTTGCGTACCCATCCATAAAATAATACACTTGATATCCTGCTCTGGAGTCTACTAAGGAATCTACCGTAGGCATATGGATTTCTTACCTCATTTTCTTGTGAACTTCCTCATCAAATAGGGTTTTATGGATGCCAAGTGTAGGAGCGAAGTGGGGTTTACCGCTATGCCTATGATGTTCGGTGACCACGACACTGTTGGGCTCACAGCCCGTAGAGAGTACGGAGTAGCCCACATGGGACTAAACCGGAGAATAAAAGAGTCGCCACCCAGTGTGAAGTGGGAAAAGATTTAAGACCGCACTCACCCCTCGCAAGGGAATACCTCAAACCGTTGGGTTCAGAATGGTCCCTTAATTATGCCAGTATAATGGACGGGTTCACACAATGGTATAGCCAAGTCTTATGCAGTTCATGCAAGATAATTCAAATAAACACAGAAATTTGCACACCCATAAACATTAATATAAATAAAAGCGAATTAAATTAAGAAATATAAGGTATGATAAAAAGAATCATAATAATAAAAAGCAAATAAAGCGTCAATAAATAAATAGTAAACAAAATGGGGTTAATCATGCATACACGAGTATTTCCCGAGTGGTACATGAAGTTGTATCCCAAGTACAGACCATACTACCGTCCATTCAGATTCGGCTACGAAATTTACGTCTGGGTTTCCATCCGATATACCGCAAGGGATGATAACACGCATAACCCTTAATGCAATGTAAACGGTCATAAGAAAAAGAAATAATACAATAACGATAAAAGTAAATAGACAAAAAGCTAAATAACAAAAATAAATGCGGAATAATAAAATAACGATGAAAGCGAATAAATAAATAAAAAAATATAAATAACACTAAATAGATAAAATAAATAAATAATAAAATGCAGAAGAAGAAAAAATATGTGACCAGAAATTTGACCGTCTTTAATGTAGGACTTCGCATACCCGGCTGGACGTATTTCACGTCTAGCCAGACATGCCTTGTCTTGAACTATAAAAATAAATAAGGTGCCCTTCGGTCTTACCTTTTAAGTTGCTTATTGGAAGTGCGTTAGGCCGTCGCCGGAAGGATTGAAGCTGGTTCGCGGTTTCACTCGCTGTTTGCTGTTTTGCTATTTCTGTTCACTGTTTTGTTGTTTCCTGGCTGCTATTTTGATGTTTTATGGCTGTTATTTTTGCTATTTTTTGGGATGTTTTCTTCTATTTTTTCGGTGGTTTCCTCACTGTTTTTGGGCTGCTTGTTTTGGTTGTATTTGGCACTGTTTTGGGTGATTTTAGGGGTTGCTGTTTGGGTGATTTATGGGCTATTTTGGTGTCTATAGTTCACTGTTTTTGGGTTGTGGTGGCTTGCAGTTTCACGTTGATATGGGGGCTGCTTTTTGGGTGATTTTGTGTTGAAGTCATATGTGTGTTGTTTTCTTCGGTTGTAGGGGGTGCTTTATTGTTATTTTTTCGGTAGTAGGGGCTACTCTCGTCGATGGTGGGCTTAAGGTTTGTTGTTTTTCTTTGGCTGCTACTTCACGTTCACATTATGTTGTTGTTTGCACTGTTTTCTCTTTTTTTTGGCCGTTTCTTGGTCTTTTTTTGTTTATTTTTTGTCGGTCTTGCTAAGGTTTTTCAGTTTTTGTTGTTTGGTTGGTGTTTTTAAGTTTGCTGTTTGCTTTATAGCAGTTCAAGAGGAAGAGGAGAGGCCTCTAGGGTTTGTGTGTTGTTCACGTGTGAGGTCTTAGAAGAAGAAGAGAAATCTAGGTGTTATTGTTGTCCCTCTACAAAGATGAAACTTAGTCCCTTTTATAATGATTTGGATGGATCACCAAGAAGGGAAACAAATCATGGAAAATTATTTTGGAATATAATGTTATAAATTTGGTGATAGAGATTCAAATATTTTTTAATTGGAAAGTCTTGATGAGGGATTTTGAGCATGTGTTTTGCATGGGATTTCAAATCTTTGTTAAATTGGAAAGTGATTTGAGGGGATTTGAGCATGTGTTTTGTATGAGGTTTTCTTCTTTTGGGCGTGTATGATGTATTTTTGGCCTTTGGCGTGTGGTTCATGGGCCTTATGTGGTGTTTGGCGTTGGCATGGATTATATGGGCTTTCATGGGTTGCAGGGGTTTTGGGCTGAGGCTAAGGTTTGAAACATAAACTGACTGAGTGAATCCGAGGCTGGCTAGTGAGTCTGAATCCAATGAGGTGCTAACTTTGGAGTTTTTCCTTCCAGCATTCATTTCCCGCGACTTCTATAACTTTTCAGGTAGTGCCTCCATACGAGGCTCATCATTGGGCTTGTGCAAAAATTCAGTGTCTACAGTCGCCCCCACTTTGATGGGGCTTGTGCAGTGTGTGACAGTGACAACCCTATCAAAGTCATGCATGCATTTTTGCTTACGTGGCTCATCGACCGTTGCCGGACCAATATGTTGTTTCGCTGCTGATGTGAGATGCTTCGATCTCTGAGTTGTGTCGATGGCGAGGTGCTTCGACCCCTAGGGTTCATCCTTGCGAGATGCTTCTATCTCTAGGATTTATTCATGAACTTAGTTGATTTGATGGTGAGGTGACTCGACCTCTGAGGTTCATCCTTGCGAGATACTTCGATCTCTAGGATTTATTCGCGAACTGTGTTGAGTTGATGGCGAGGTGCTTCGACCCCTGGGCTTTATTCCTGAACCATCCTGGGTGTGAGATGCTTCGATCTCTGTGGTTCATTCCCGAACCATTCCTAATATGAGATGGTTCATTCCCGAACTGTTCCTAGTGTGAGATGGTTCATTCCCGAACCGTTCCTGGTGTTAGATGGTTCATTCCCGAACCGTTCCTCACGTGAGATGGTTCATTCCCGAACCGTACCTGGTGTGATATGGTTCTTTCCTGAACCGTTTCTGGTGTGAGATGGTGTTAGTGTGTCCTACACATGCCAAGGATCTCTAAACAAGATTAAAGTGTGAATAAATCAAGATAAGTTGCGGAATACTTACATTGATCGGTAGAGAAGTTTCAAAAATTTCAATGGATGTAGAAGCTCTAAGCTTTGAAAATGAGTTCCAAACTCTTTTGTAAGTTTCCCTATCACCTTAAATTGACTCCCAAAATGCTAGCTTAGGTGGAAAAATTGAAACAAAATTTTCCCTTGTAGAGAGGAAGCAATCGCCCAAGCATGAAAGAAAAGAGAGAATGAATAATTCAAGTTCAAAACTTGGTTGTTGTGTAATTAAAGTCCTACAATTAATGTTGCAAACCACTTCTATCAAGTGTCAAACAATTGATGTAAGTAAAATGGGTCCCACCACTTTAAATTTCAAATTTAGTTGGCTTAGACAACACACTTTGGGCCCGGGTTCGTTTAATCTGATTAAACAAATTTTCCGTCGCAACGTAATTAAATCCAATTTAATTAAATAATAATGCCTAGCAAAATTATTATGATAGTCGCTTACGAATTAATTCCAAATTAATTCGTTCGACCGAATTAAAATCCAATTTTAATTCTGCTTTGAAATCCGATTTCAATTAATATATCCAATATATTTTTTAATCAATTAATTCTAAATTAATCGCGTTCTCTCTTCTAATTCTCCAGAAATATTCAACGAGGAATATATAATCTGTATCTGGCGTAGTTATACAATGTATTGCGTAATACGATCCAGTATCGGATGTCACATTCTAGGCCTAGGGCTGGCTCTATGTCTGCCTCGTACGAAGCATATATCGAATCCCACGTAACTAGTCTCTGTAATCGAATAATCATGACCTAGTCAAACTATCCCGATAGCTGCAGCATTTAAGAGTACCCATACCGTATCTTGCGTGATCATTTTCTCCATATGACTAAAGTGATACTCTCATCTTGACATCACATCCAATACATTATTATTATCAGTAAACCCAGTAGAGGCCTACACAGAACCTGTTAAAGCTCCGGACGACCAAAACCAAAGTAAACTGATTGTCACAAGTATTAGCGATGTAAGTCTCAGGTTAAAGATCACATACACCTACCCTGATTCGGATTCCCATAGACATATAGTCATAATACCAATGAGACTCCGAGGGGGTATCCGGAGCGAAGCTGTTCCCGGTCCAACGGCTAACAAAACCTCTTATCACACTTGCATAAGTATCCAATACTTAAATATATGAGAACTATGTTGTTAAGCTTCCATAACGCGCACAAGTGTAATACTAGTCTATTCCGCATTATCGATGTCCAGTCTCGATAATACTATGACTAGGGATATTTAATGATTAAACCATTCGTGGATTAATACTGTCTCATATCTTATTAATCCGGTTTAACCAAATGGACTTTTATCATTTATATATACAAGTAATCCAATTACAAAATGATAAAATAGCAATTTCCTTTATCACATAGTTAATTTATACAAAAACACCACGTCTTTTACAAATAGTGATGCTATTGGTCATAATTGTCCGACAATCTCCCACTTGGCCTATAGCGAATCACTTAATTGTCCAACACCTGAACTGTACAGGTCGCTCAAACTTTTGCTGAGATATAGCTTTCGTCAACGGATCTGCAAGATTATCATCTTATGCGATCTTTTCGATCTTGACATCGCCACGATGTATGATCTCACGAATCAGATGAAACCGTCGAAGTATATACTTGAATCGTGGATGAGACCATGGTTCCTTAGCCTGTGTTGTAGCCCAACTCAGCTGCTAACGGAACTACTCCTAATCCAATTAGGAATTTATAAATCCAAAATACTTCTTTTTCCACCTCTGCCGCAGTAATATATTCCACTTCTGTTGTTGAATCGGTAACAATATCTTGCTTGGAAGATTTCCAGCTCACTACTCCGTTATTCAAACAAAAGATGTACCTGTAGGCACTGCATTTATTCATGTAAGTCCCTATGATGAGTCTCATTTGGAGGCACTACCTCTTAAGTCGGGGAAGTCGCAGGAAACGGATGTCGGAAGGGGAAAAGTCAGAAATCAGTATCTTGTTGGATTAATTCTTTTGTTTATGCTTCGGGGTTGCCTGTTGGACTTCCCTTTTAAAACACACCCTTAGCCCACACATCAATAAGACACACACCAAGCCCATCTCACCAAGCCCAATCCAAAAATAATTAAAACATTTAAAATACATGTCACAAATTAAATTAAATTAAATTAAAATCAATTAAATTGAAATTAAATTAAATTAAAATATAATTAAATTAAATTAAATTCCTAATTTAAATAAATCTCTTCCTAATTTTAATAATTCACTCACCAATTTAAAGATATTCCCCATCAAAATATAAATCTTCTTGCCAAAAATAATCAAATTAAATACACACATAAACTACTTGATTATTTCCTTTTCAAAACCATGCACAACCCTAACCCTAATACCCTACTATGAAATATAACACAAACTAAACCCTAAGGACTTCACTCTCACGGCATTCAAATCACAAACATAACCCTCACGCCATTGCTTATAAATTACATTCATCCTCACTCTCGGCAGAAGCAGCTCACAAGCCCTCCTTCACAACTTCAACAAACCCTTCTGCCGAGAACAAACACTTCAATTCAGCCGAGACTACTCGCCAAAATCCTCACCACCCTCAAACCCCTAGCCAACACGCCACCATCCTACCGCCACACAAAATGAAACCCTAACCCTAAGCACTCTGATGGACCAAGCTTCCTGAAGCCTCTCTTCTCGCACCACAAACCCTAGAACCAGCCAAACACCATGCAACTCTTAAACACGTAGCAGGTCTTTTCCCTCATTCATCAACTTTCACACACTCGGTCTCTCTCCTTCATCACTCACAACCCCTTTCCACAAAACCAAAACACTCAAGCACTCTCTCCTCTCTTCTCGGTAGCAGCCATAAAAATAAACCCTAGATCAGACCTACACTCCTCTCGGTCAACTCACAGCCCACTCACATAGCCTTCATCAGCCTCCACAAACTACCTCAAACTCACGCAAATAACAGCTCCACAAACTGCCTCAAACTCACGCAAATAACAGCCCCACAACAGCCCATATTTCGCTCCTAAAACACTGCCTGAATTTAGCCTAAAACAGTCCCGAAAACCACCTTAAAACCACACAGAAATAGCCCCTACACACAGCCAAAATAGTGAATAAATAACTCTGAAAACAGCCCAAAAATAGTGCCAAAACCGAGACCAAAATAGTCAATAATTACCGCAAAATAGTGGCAAGAAAATACAGCGCAAACAGTAGCAAATGGAGTAAAAAATAGCAGCCCAAACAGCAAAACAGCGAAGGAAAATGTTGAACCAGTGAACCAGAAGAGTTACGGAGCATCAACCCTTCCGACGGCCGTGTGACGCACTCCCGAGAGACGATAAAAGTGGTTAGACCTAAGGGCACCTTTCTTATTTATTTTCATTCACCTTTTAATTATTTATTGAATTTCCTTCGCATGAGAGTCGTTGGTTAATGTGTGTTGTGGCCCTTGAATGAATGGAATATGTGTCGTCTCTTGTTGTATATCGGATGGAAACCCAAACGTAAATTCCGTAGCCGAATCCGAATGGACGGTAGTGCGGTCTGTACTTGGGAGACAACTCCACGTACCACTTGAGCAAACGACACATATTTCACTTTATTTTATCTTGTTTGTTCATTATCCGGATTTTATATTATGTCTTTTACTTTCCGCACGTTACTTGCTTATGTATTGATGATATAGTGCGCATGGGCTTAGTATTTTGGTCTAAAGGTTCTCTATTTGAGGGAAGAAAAGTCTAAAAGGCTACCTTTACGACAATACTTAGCCGCGCCGGACGAAGTTTGTTTGATTGAATGTGAGATATGTTTAATCGAACATACGGGGTTCCACATCATTCTCTTATTCATTTGTATGCATAGTAATATAATGCGCATGGGCTAACTAGGGTGGATTAAAGGTCCTCTATTCGAGGGAACATGCCTAAAGGCTACCTTTACCACGATGTTTTGCCGCGCCGGATGAAGTTTGTTTGATTGAATGTGAGATATGTTTAATCGGACATACGGAGTTCAACATCATTATTTTATTCATTTGTATGCATTGCATTCTAGTGCGCATGGGCTAACTAGGGTGGATTAAAGGTCCTCTATTCGAGGGAAAATGCCTAAAGGCTACCTTTACCATGATATTTTGCCACGCCGGACGAGGTATACTTGATTGAATGCGAATGAGTTCAATCGGGCACACGGGTTCTACATTGTGCATCTGTGTATGTGTTTGCGTCGTCTATCATGCATCAGGTCATGTCCCGTTCGAACGCGTTCTCAAACGCTATACGAACGCGAACCTTTTGTTTCTCGTTCGAACGTGTTTACGAATTCTACTCGAACGTGCATGCATTTTGTTTCATCAAGTCTTGTCCCGTTCGAACGTGTTCTCAAATTCTATACGAACGCGAACCTTCTGTTTACCATTCGAACACGTTTATGAACGCTACTCGAACGAGCATGCGTTTTGTTTCATCAGGTCGTGTCCCGTTCGTACGCGTTCTCAAAAGCTATATGAACACGAACCTTCTGTTTACCATTCGAACACGTTTACGAACGCTACACGAATGCACATACACTGAACTGATTCATTTTCATCACATTTCATGCAAAATTGCTTCTTGGGTGATTCCTCTTGTATCATGTAATTAATCATACCATTCCATTATTGATACTTTTATTGTTATCATCTATTTGTATTCCCGTATTTATCTAATTGACTTGTTCGTGAGATGGCATTCAAGCATGATTAGGTTTTTAGTATGTTACTTGGTTCTTAAGCATGATTTAGCTGTTAGTACGTTATTCCTCTATGCATGATTTGGTTATCTTCTTTCGTAGTAGGCATTCAATTTACATTCATGATTAGGTTGTTATTTATTTTTCGTGTTTGATGATTCAACATGTTCATGAGATTATTGTGTGATATCGTATGTTTGCCATTATGATGATTTATTTTATACATGCGAACCTAGGAGTAGATTACCCTTGGAAATATATGTTGCTAGATTCGATTAAATTATTGCACAAATCATATCATTACAAGTGGCATAAGTAAGGGACCATTCCGAACCCAACGGTTCGAGTTCTTCCCTTGCGAGGGGTGAGTGCGGCCTTAAATCATTTTCCCGGTTCACACCGGGTGGCGATTCCAAGTTATTTCTCCGGTTTAGTCCCCCGTGGGCTACTCCGTACTCCCAACCGGGGCCGCGATCCCGGAACAGCGTCGTCCAACATCTGTGTCCTACAGTCTAGCGACTCCACTGGGGATAGAGAATTAGCCCCGAAATAATGTCTTGTAATGATTGTGATTTGTGCTTTAGTTAACCGTGTCTATAGTGGGTTAAGGGGGTTTAATCAAAGGCATTGTTAAGGCTAGGTGATGGTATGGTGTCTTCCTTCATTCACTACCTTTCTATAAGGAAAAGCTACGAAGGCACCTAGATAATCATTACCCGTAGCTCGTTGTGACAGACTAATTTGGAGGACTTGTTGTTTATTCTTGTCACCAAGACGATAAGAGCCTAAGAGGCTTAGGTATTTAAGAGAGTTCGCTCCACCCTCCCTCTGGGGAATCTACAATAGGAAATCCATTTGACAGTTAGTCACGCACCATAACTCGGGCACGTACCGTAAGGTATAAAAAAGCTGCGCTCACTTGGTCATTCGAACCCTTGAGTGGGGAGACCTAGTTGTGGGCAATCCTTCGCCAGCGTGAGCCTTTGTCTACGCTCCCGCAAACCCATACGTAGACCATAGTTGTACGACCAATAGAAACTATTTCCTTATGCTTGTGTTTAGGGACCATCGTCATTTGGATTCAGTTGGACTTCTTGTCAGAAATGCGAACTTGTTGGGCCATTTAAACTGGGACGAGTTCATATCCAATGAAAATTGAGCTAAAAGTTTCTAATATGCCGATGGGACATCATGTGTTTGGGCCCCTTATCATTTGAAGTTATTTAGCCATGTTATCGCAAAGGTGTAAACCTGTTGGGCCTTTTCAACTTGGACATGTTTGCACCTTGCAACAATGTGATTGAATGCTTTAAAATGATAATGGGCTGACTTATATATCTCATACATCACACGTATCTCATGCATCTCATGCATACACACATCATGTTAACCCTTTGTGTCTAAAAGCCATCATAGATACCCGTTGGGTTGGGGAAGAAGGAAGACTTGACAGAAGACCATCAGCCAACATGAGTGAGTCAGTCAACGAGGGATCCCGCCTGGATCAATTGGAGACCAAAGTAACCGAAATTATTGAGATGTTGTAAGTTCTGACTAATGCTGTGGCCAGTTTGACCGTACCCCGTATAGCTAATAACATGAAGTTTTACAACCAAAATGGAAAGACCATCGGGGAACCTTCAAGGACCAAGCCCACTCCTTCTGAGATTGCCCCTATCAGAAGCAGACGATTCTTCAATCTCGGTAGACATTTGTCAGAGGTATTTGAAGAGCTGAGGAGGCAAGGACTCATAAATCCCTTAGTGCCAAGACCACTTCCAAACCCTGTGCCACGCTACCTTAACCTGAACCTTTACTATTACTTCCACCAGCAAAGAGGCCATGAAACTAACAACTGTACCCGCCTTAGGCACGAGATCCAAAACCTCATTGATGCCCATAAAATACCCGCCTCGGAAAAAGAACAACCCAACACACACAGAAAACCTCCACCCACCAACATGATCAACTACGGCCTACCCGACAGCCTTGTCTTCCAAACCCACAACCACCAAACTTCTCGCATGGGGATACGGGACAGCAGTGGTAAAAGTGAAACGGAGCAGAGGAGGGATTTTTGGAAAAACTTCTCAGACAGCGACGAGACAGAGGTTGCAAAAAGGGGAAGTGAATGGGAAGAAGAACTACTATTGTTGGAGAATCTGATGGTCGAAGGAAGCAAGAAGGCGGGGGAAGACAAAGTTGTAAATTATTGAGATGTTTGTTTCCCTGATCTTATTCAATTGTGATCCAGTATTTATTAATAAAGACATTGACTTTGTCTGATTGTTCGAACCTTTTCTTAATGATAATAAAGACATTCATTTCGTTTACTTGCCTGAGTCTCTTCATTTCAACCTGCAACATGAGTATATTTGACAAAAGCATTCAACCCTGGTACTATGATACTCAACGATGTTTAGAAACACGGGGAATCCTCGGAAAAATCAAGAAGAAAAGACAGGATAGCCATTCAGAAATTAGGAAACGGGGCAGTGAGACTGTCAGATTTAGAAGGGAATGAGTTTAACGAGCCGATCAACGTAGACAGATTGAAACAATACTTTGCTTGAGGAAGGGAAGACCAATCAGTCACCAAGGGAATTGGCGGAAGACCTAACCCAACGGGATAGGAAACTCATTCATGCATGCATGCATACACGTAACATATTTTGCATTCTTTTTTATGTTTTTTTTTTGTTTTATATTCACAGGTTTCAAAGAAGGAACAGAGAAAGCGGCAAATGCAAGCCAGTCAGAAGCAGCAATAGTACAGTCAGTTTCAGAAATGAAAGAGTATCAGTTTCGGGAAGGAATTCCAGGGTTGAGGCCTATATTAGTGTCAGTTTCGGGGATGAATCCCAGGGTTGAGGCCCATATCAGTAGTAGTTTCAGGAATGGATCCCAGGGGGCGAAGCCCACATTATCAGCGGTTGAAAGGAAGAATTCCATGGAGTGAGTGAAAAAAAAAGAGGAGAGAGAAATCTTTGATAGTCAGGCATATGTCCGGTTACGACATTGTTTGCTTTAGGGAGAAACCTTAGAAACGATAAGTGCGAGATGTGCTCTCATCCGATATTCTAAATGGATTGATCTCGGCTGGACTCATGAGCACTTGATTACGGGATCTCAGCGGTAGAAGCCTGAGTAGTCGGCAGGATGACTAGTTGAAGAGATGATGGATCAGTGAATGACTGTTTGCCTGGATGTCCACCCTGGTCTACTTATGCTATGATATATGATATGGTTGGAAACAAAGAAAGTCTCTACAATGAAAAGAAAAGAAAAATAGACCGCCTATAACCAATAAGTATGAAGCTAACCATGGGCGAGTATTAGGACCTCATGAGGAGAAATGCTACCTTAAAAGGGTAGGTGAGTCGAAAAAAAGAAAAAGAAAGAAAAGAGAAAAGAAAAAGAAAAAAAGAAAAAAGAGAAAAAGAGAAAAAGAAAGTTGAAAATGAAAAGGAAGAAATGAATGAGACAAAAGAAAAAAAAAACATATCATGTTGAGTACGTGGAATTAATCACAGAGTGTGATCAAGAGATCTAGGTTGGTTAGACCCACTGATCCGGTTCTCCGAGACAAAATCATCGAGTTGGCTTACTTAAGGGTGAAGCTGCGAAAGAGCCTTAGCACACACACACTTGGAGTCTAGTTCAGATCATTCACTCAGACGATCAGATTTGAGTTGTATAAGGTACTTTGAAGGTTCTCTGGTATCGACACGGAGCATCCGTTGAGGACAAATATGTTTAACTATCAGGATTATCTTGTGAGAGGCAGTACATTATGTTGAAATGAACCATCACATTATCAGTATCAGTCTTGCCAAGTATGGCACTCTGGGGGCGTGGCCCACATCATTATCAGTATCAGTCTTGCCAGGTATGACACTCTGGGGGCGAGGCCCACATCATTATCAGTATCACTCTTGCCAGGTATGGCACTCTGGGGGCGAGGCCCACATCATTATCAGTATCAGTCTTGCCATAGGTGGCGAGACCCACATCATTATCAGTATCAGTCTTGCCAGGTATGGAACTCTCCGGGTATGGAGACACATCAGCGTCAGTATCAGTTTCGCCGGGTATGGCACTCTCTGGGTATGGAGACACATCAGCATCAATTTAGGGGTGAGGCCCACACCCGCATCATTTTGGGGGCGAGGCCCATATCAGTGTCGGTTTGGGGGCGAGCCCACATCAGTATCAGTTTTGGGATGCGTCCCAGGGTCGAGACCCACATCAGTATCAGCTTGGGGGCAAGGCCCACATCAGCATCAGTTTAGGGTCGTCACCCACATCAGCATCAGTTTGGGGGTCGAGACCCACACATATCATCAGCAATTTTGGGGATGAGTCCCAGGGTCGAGGACCACATCTGTATCAGCTTGGGGGTGAGGCCCGCATCCGTATCAGTTTGGGGGCGAGGCCCATATCAATATCAGTTTTGGGGAAGAGTCATAGGGTCGAGGCCCACATCAGTGTCAGTTTCAGTTTTAGGGATGAGTCCCAAGGCCGAGGCCCACATCAGTTTCAGTTTTGGGGATGAGTCCCAAGGCCGAGGCCCACATCAGTTTCAGTTTTGGGATGAGTCCCAAGGGCGAGCCCACATCAGTATCAGTCCAGGGTTGACGCCCACATCAGTATCCGTCTGGGGCCAGGCCCACAACAACATTGTCAGTATCAGTTTTGGGGATGAGTTCCGGTGGCAAGGCCCACATCAGTATCAGTTTTGGGGATGAGTCCTAGGGTCGTGACCCACATCATCAGCAGTTTTGGGGATGTGTCTCAGGGGTCGTGACCCACATCAGCATTAGTTTTGGGGATGACCCACATCAGTATCAGTATCAGTTTTAGGGATGAGTCCCGGGGGCAAGGCCCACATCGGCATCAGTTTTAGGGATGAGTCTCGGGGTCGTGACTCACATCAGCATCAGTTTTGGGGATGAGTCCCGGGGGAGAGGCCCACATCATCATCAGTTTTGGGGATGAGTCCCAGGGTCGTGACCCACATCATCAGCAGGTTTGGGGATGCGTCTCAGGGTCGTGACCCACATCATCAACAGTTTTGGGGATGCGTCCCAGGGTCGTGACCCACACCATCAGTAGTTTTGGGATGCACCCCAGGGTCGTGACCCACATTGTCAACGTTATCGGGATGCGTCCCAGGGTCGAGGCCTCTGTTGTCGGTTGCAGTTATTGGGATGCATTCAGGATCGAGGTCCACTGTATCATCAGTTTTGGGGATGCATCCTAGGGTCGTGACCCACATTGTCAGCGGTATTGGGATGCGTCCCAGGGTCGAGGCCCCTGTTGTCGGTTGCAGTTATTGGGATGCGTCCCAGTATCGAGGTCCACTGCATCATCAACTCAGCTCGAAGCAGTAGGCAAGTCAGGTGGCAGCTGGCGAGCCAGGTAAGTAAAAATGCATTGCATAACTTTGATAGGATTGTCATTGTCACACACTGCACAAGTCTCATCAAAGTGGGGGCGACTATAGGCACTGCATTTTTACATGTAAGTCCCTATGATGAGTCTCATTTGGAGGCACTACCTTTTAAGTCACGGAAGTCGCGGGAAACGGACGTCGGAAGGGGAAAAGTCAGAAATCAGTATCTTGTTGGATTAATTCGTTTGTTTATGCTTCGGGTTTGCTTGTTGGACTTCCATTTTAAAACACACGCTTAGCCCACACATCACTAAGACACACACCAAGCCCATCTCACCCAAGCCCAATCCAAAAATAATTAAAACATTTAAAATACATGTCACAAATTAAATTAAATTAAATAAAACCAATTAAATTGAAATTAAATTAAATTAAAATCTAATTAAATTAAATTCCTAATTTAAATAAATCTCTTCCTAATTTAAATAATTCACTCACCAATTTAAATATATTCCCCACCAAAATATAAATATTCTTGCCTAAAATAATCAAATTAAATACACACATAAACTACTTGATTTATTTCCTTTTCAAATCCATGCACAACCTTAACCCTAATACCCTACTATAAAATATAACACAAACTAAACCCTAAGGACTTCACTCTCACCGCACTCAAATCAAAAACATAACCCTCACACCATTGCCTACAAATTACATTCATCCTCACTCTCGGCAGAAGCAGCTCACAAGCCCTCCTTCACGCCTTCAACAAACTCTTCTGCCGAGAAAAAACCCTTCAATTCAGCCGAGACTACTCGCCAAAACCCTCACCACCCTCAAGCACCTAGCCAACACGCAACCATCCCACTACCACACAAAATGAAACCCTAACCCTAAACACTCTGATGGACTGAGCTTCATGAAGCCTCTCTTCTCGCACCACAAACCCTAGAACCAGTCAAACACCATACAACTCTTAAACACATAGCAGGCCCTCTCCCTCATTCATCAACTTTCACACACTCGGTCTCTCTCCTTCATCACTCACAGCCCCTTCCAAAAAAACCAAAACACTCATGCACTCTCTCTTCTCTCTCGGTAGCAGCCATAAAAATAAACCCTAGATCATACCTACACTCATCTCGGTCAACTCACAGCCCACTCACATAGCCTTCATCAGCCTCCACAAAGTGCCTCAAACTCACGCAAATAATAGCTCCACAAACTGCCTCAAACTCACGCAAATAACAGCCCCACAACAGCCATATTTCGCACCTAAAACACTGCCTGAAGTCAGCCCAAAACAGTCCCGAAAACCACATTAAAACCACACAGAAACATCCCCTACACACAGCCAAAACAGTGAATAAATAACTCTGAAAACAGCCCAAAAATAGTGTAAAAACCAAGACCAAAACAGTCCCTTATTACCGAAAAATAGTGACCAGAAAATACATGGCAAACAGTAGCAAACGGAGTACAAAACAGCAGCCCAAATAGTGAAACAGCGAAGGAAAATGTTGAACCAGTGAACCGGAGGAGTTGCGGAGCATCAACCCTTCCGACGGCCGTGTAACGCACTCCCGAGAGACGAAAAAAGAGGTTAGACCTGAGGGCACCTTTCTTATTTATTTTCATTCACCTTTTAATTATTTATTGAATTTCCTTCACATGAGAGTCGTTGGTTAATGTGTGTTGTGGCCATTGAATGAATGGAATATGTGTCGTCTCTTGTGGTATATCAGATGGAAACCCAGACGTAAATTCCGTAGCCAAATCCGAATGGACGGTAGTGCGGTCTGTACTTGGGAGACAACTCCACGTACCACTTGAGCAAACGACACATATTTCACTTTATTTTATCTTGTTTGTTCATTATCCGGATTTTATATTATGTCCTTTACTTTTCGCACGTTACTTGCTTGTGTATTGATGATATAGTGCGCATGGGCTTAGTATGTTGGTCTAAAGGTTCTATATTTGAGGGAAGAAAAGTCTAAAAGGCTATCTTTACGACAATACTTTGCCGCGCCGGACGAAGTATGTTTGATTGAATGTGAGATATGTTTAATCAGACATACGGGGTTCCACATCATTGTCTTATTCATTTGTATGCATAGTAATACAATGTGCATGGGCTAACTAGGGTCGGTTAAAGGTCTTATATTCGAGGGAAAATGCCTAAAAGGCTACCTTTACCACGATGTTTTGCCTCGCCAGATGAAGTATGTTTGATTGAATGTGAGATATGTTTAATCAGACATACGGAGTTCCACATCATTGTTTTATTCATTTATATGCATTGCATTCTAGTGCACATGGGGTAACTAGGGTGGATTAAAGGTCCTCTATTCCAGGGAAAATGCCTAAAGGCTACATTTACCATGATGTTTTTCCACGTCGGATGAGGTATACTCGATTGAATGGGAATTAGTTCAATCAGGCACACGAGGTCCTACATTGTGCATCTGTGTATGTGTTTGCGTCGTCTATCATGCATCAGGTCTTGTCCCGTTCGAACACGTTCTCGAACGCTATACGAATGCGAACATTTTGTTTCCCGTTTGAACACGTTTACGAACGCTACTCGAACGTGCATGCATTTTGTTTCATCAGGTCTTGTCCCGTTCGAATGCGTTTTCAAACGCTATACAAACATGAACCTTATGTTTACCATTCGAATACGTTTAATAACGCTACTCGAATACGCATGCATTTTGTTTCATCAGGTCTTGTCCTGTTCGAACGCGTTCTCAAACGCTATACGAATGTGAACCTTCTATTTACCGTTCGAACACGTTTATGAACGCTACACGAACGCACATACACTGAACTGATTCATTTTCATCATATTTCATGCATAATTTCTTCTTGGGTGATTCCTCTTGTATCATGTAATTAATCATGCCATTCTATTATTGATACTTTTACTGTTATCATCTATTTGTATTCCCGTATTTATCTAATTGATGTGTTCGTGAGATGGCATTCAAGCATAATTAGGTTGTTAGTATGTTACTTGGTTCTTAAGCATGATTTAACTGTTAGTACGTTATTCCTCTATGCATGATTTGGTTATCTTCTTTTACAGTAGGCATTCAATTTACATTCATGATTATGTTGTTATTTATTTTTCGTGTTTGATGATTCAACATGTTCATGAGATTATTGTGTGAAATCGTATGTTTGCCATTATGATGATTTATTTTATACATGCGAACCTATGAATAGATTACCCTTGGAAATATATGTTGCTAGATTCGATTAAATTATTGCACAAATCATATCATTACAAGTGGCATAAGTAAGGGACCATTCTGAACCCAACGGTTTGAGGTCTTCCCTTGCGAGGGGTGAGTGTGGCCTTAAATCATTTTCCCGGTTCACACCGGGTGGCGACTGCATGTTATTTCTTCGGTTTAGTCCCCCGCGGGCTACTCCGTACTCCCAACCGGGCCACGAGCCCAGAACAGCTTCGACCAATATCTGTGTCCTACAGTACCCTGATCGCGACTTACAGTTGTCTTTATCGGTTTGGAAACCTGCATCGGTGTACCCAGTCACCTCAAGTTCTCATTCCCCATAGACTAATAATGCATCCTTAGTTTGTCTAAGATACTTAAGGATGTTCTTTTCCGCAATCTAGTGACTATCACCTGCATCGTCCTGATTACGACTACATATGCGCAAAGCATATGAGACATCGGGTCGCGTACATGTTTGTCAATGTACGAGCTCTGGGAGAGTGCCAACAACTTTTAGATCTATCCCAATAGATCTTTATTCCTAGAATAAAGGTTGCCTCTCCCAGGTCTTTTATGGAGAATTTTAATGAAAGCTAAGCTTTCATCGATTGTAGCATGGGAATGTCATTGCTAAGAAGCAATGCATCATCAACATATAGGACAATAAATGTCAGTGCGCTCCCACTAACCTTCTTATATACACAAGGATCATCATCATTTTGAATGAAACCATATTCTATTATGATCTCATCAAAATGTTGGTTTCAAGAACGCGATGCTTGCTATAATCCATAAATGGATCAATTTCACTTGCAAACCTTTTTTCATGTTTTGGCACAACAAAACTGTCAGGCTGTTGTATATAAACATCCTCTAAAGGTTTCCGTTAAAGAAAGCGGTTTTGACGTCCATCTATCATATTCATAATCGAAATATGCAGTAATAGCAAGCATTATCCGAATGGATTTAATCATGGCAACAGGTGAAAAGTTTTGTCGTAATCGACACCATATCGTTGATGATACCCTTTCGCTATAAGCCTAGCTTTGTACATTTGTATGTTGCCTTCCATGTCCGTCTTCCTTTTAAAGACCCATTTACAACCAATAGGCTTAACGCCTTCTGGTGCATCAACCAGTGTCCAAACTTGGTTGGTGTACATGGAATCCATTTCGGACTTCATGGCATCTTGCTATAAAGTGGAATCGATACCTTGTATCGCTTCCTCATACGTAGCGAGTTCATCTTCCTCAATAAGATTAATATCTACATGAGGGTAGATCAGAAACTCATACCTCCAGGTTGTTTTCTGACTCTCTCCGACCTACACGGTTCTTGTGTATTAGAAGATTATGGAACAGTCTCATCCCATATAGACTTTTGGTGTTTCGAGAGGGGGTCGGTGCCAGGAACATTATCACTCTGATTTTCATCGAGTTCTACTTTCCTCCCACTTATCACTGCATCTATGAATTCCCTTTCGAGGAAAACTGCATGAAGAACAACAAATATTTTGTTCTCTTGTGGGTTGTAGAAGTAATATCCTTTGGTTTTCTTAGGATAACCTACAAATAGGCATTATTCGATTTGGGTTCTAGTTTGGTACCATCCAAACGTTTAACATATGCCCAGCATCCCTAAATCTTCAGGAACGAGAAACCCAATTTCTTCCTTTTCCATATTTCATATGGAGTCTGTTCAACAGACTTTGACGGAACCTTATTCAAAATAAGTATTACATTGTTCAATGCATATCCCCAGAAGGAAATCGGTAGCTCTGTGCGACTCATCATTGACCTTGCCATGTCCAACAAAGTTCAGTTTCTCCGTTCGGACACACCGTTCAATTGAGGTGTGCCGGGAGGAGTCCACTGTGAAAGAATACCATATTCTTTTAAGTAATCTAGAAACTCATTGCTTAATTATTCTCCACCACGGTCCGACCGCAATGTTTTAATACTTTTACCAGTCTGTTTTTCTACTTCGGGTCGAAACTCTTTGAATTTCTCAAAAGTTTCCGACTTGTGTTTCATAAAATACACATAACCAGAACACGATGTGATGAGTGGTAAATATATCATTATTTCCCACTCATTTGACATAATATTTTATATAGTTTCTTGAGTTTTATGAATATTTTGATGTGTTTTGTGTTATTTTGTAGATAAATAAAGTTTCAGTACTCTCTGGAGGTGATTCGGGGCCAAAACAGTGAAAAAGGATAAAAAATATGGCAAAATGGTCATCTCGCACGTCACGACACGAACGGCCCGTCACGACCGCTAACGTGCGCCGAAGCCTACTAATGTACACCGGGACACGTGTCACAATCTGAGAAGTTTGCTAAAATATGGTGGATGCTAACATGCGCATGCCATGTGTCAACATCACAATAAATCTGCTAACATGCGTCGTGCCATGTGTCACCATCACATGTTGCCGAAAATCATCATCAGCCATGTGTCATCCACGTGTCCGCCAAGTCATCGCCACATTAGCAGCATGTCGAGTCATTGTGCCACATGTTGTCCATGTCATCATCCATAAATCATATTACGCCATGTGTCATCATCACATGTTGCCGACAATCCACATCGCCATGTCATCACCATATTAGGGCGTAGCGACGCGCAAGGTTGGCGCATCCCGACGCGTGGCACTAAAAAAAGTCTATAAATTGAGGCCGAAATTTCAGATCTGATTTTACACTTTTCCTCTGTGTAATTCCTTAAGAATACTAAGAGAATTGTATCTTGTTTATTTATTTACAACTTTCAGTAATTAATTTCCGCATTTGCACTTTCTTTTCTTTACTTTTCAGTCTTTACTTTCTGCAATTTACTTTTACGCAACATTATTTTCCTTTCTTTACATTTTCAGTTTTTACTTTTCAGTAATGAGGAGGTAACTCCCCCTGCTGGGGTAAAAGGTAAAGCTTTTATTACTAATATTTAGATTAATTTCCCTTAATTATAATATATAAACTATTTAAAACCTGACTTAATGAGGATACCGCTTTATTGGTCGGTTGGTAATTATTTGAAATTGGTTTTAAACTTGACTAAACTGGATATTGTCTGGTTGGTCGTTTGGTAATTAATTATTAATTTGATTTAATCAGGATACCCCATATATGGCTGGTTGGTAATTATCACGCAAAGTTTACATATTATAATAAGGGAGATATCTAAAATAGTAGTGATAAAAGTGGATCATTTTACTCTAGCATTTTCTTTTATTTTATTTTTATATTTTTAATTTCCAGCATTTACTTTTCAGCATTTATATTTCAGTATTTACTTTTCAGCATTTACTTTTCAGGATTTACTTTATGTCTTTTATTTTATTTAAGCTTTTCTTAGCCTTAGATATGTCATAACTAAGCCCATTATCTTAGGTTGTGATGAATTCCAATATCACCGGTTTATAAAGGGTTAATTTACAGTTTGGGTAATATAAAGGTTTATTTATTGAGTCTTAAGCTTAATGCTTTTTGTTAACTGGCCATTAATAAGATTGATTTGGTAAACATAAAATGAACCTGGAAAAGGGATTTTAGGTTTAAACCCTAGACTCAATAGCCCACGTGTTGGACAATTATGACCCATATCGTCACTATTTGTAAAAGACATTGTGGTTTTTGTACAAATTAACTATGTGACAATGGAAATTGCTATTTTATCAATTTGTAATTAGATTACTTGAATATATAAATGATAAAAGTCCTTATGATTAGTTCCAGATTATAAGATATGAGACAGTATCAATCCACTAAGGTTTAATCATTAAATATCCCTAGTCGTAGTATTATTGAGACTGGACATCGATAATGCGGAATAGACTAGTACACTTGTGCGCGTTGTGGGAGCATAACGGCATAGTTCTCATATATTTAAGTATTGGATACTTATGCAAGTGTGATAGGAGGTTGTGTTTACCGATGGTACGGGAACAGCTTCGCTCTGGATAGACCCCTCGGAATCCCATTGGTAGTATGACTATGTGTCTATGGGAATCTGATTCAGGGTAGGTGTATTTGGTCTTAACCCGAGACTTGCATCGCTAATACTTGCGACAATCAATACGCATTGGTTTTGGTCGTCCGGGACTTTAACAGGTTCTGTGTACGCCTCTTCTGGGTTTATTGAGAATCGTAGTGTATTACGTGTGATGTCAAGACGGATGTATCACTTCAGTCATATGGAGATGATGATCACGCATGGATACATAACTTTTTCTCTATTATGTTGCAACTATCGGGATAATATGACAAGGTCATGATTATCCGATTATAGAGACTAGTTAAATGTGATCTGATATATGCTTCGTACGGGACAGACACTATTCCAGCCCCAAGCCTTGCATGTGACATCAGATACTGGATCGCAATATGCAATACTACGTATACTACGCCTGACAAAGATTATATATTCCTTAAAGAATATTTCTGGAGAATTAGGTAGGCACGGTGCTTTGCTAGAAGCCAACCATGTCTTGTAAATCGGTAAGAACGTGGTACGGGGTACACACGTATTCGAATAGTCCGACGACCGGATTTACTACCAACATATCCAGGGATCTCATGGGTCGCTTCCCAAAGAATCACCAATGACGTATGACTCGAACATAATTAATCTAGGATTAATTATAAGAGAGAGAAAATTAATCTAGGATTAATTGCGGTGAGAATTTATCTAGGATAAAATTCAATTAATCGATTAATAATATATTAAAAGAAATTAGATTTGGAACGGTTAATTTGGAATTAATCGATTAAATAATATATTCGATATATTAAAAGAAATTAGATTTCAAAGCGGAATTAAAATTGGATTTTAATTCGGGCGAACGAATTAATTTAGAATTAATTCGCTAGCGACTTTCGTAATAATTTTGTGAGGCATTATTATTTAATTAAATTTGATTTAATTAAGTCGCAACGGAAAAATCGTTAATTCAGAATTAAACGAACCCGAGCCCGGAATGTGTTAGCGGGCCCACTCGAATTTTGAATTTCAAAGTGGGGCCCACCAACTTACATCAAATGTAAACTTTAGTGATGGAAGTCTTGTCACCCTTTTGTGATTGACATCTAGTCACTTTTTGGTGATGGAAGTGGTTGAATACCTTAATTGTATTTTTCCCTCCAACACACTTTTTCTTTTTGGAAAAGATATACACCATTTTGTAAGTTGAATTTTGGTAATTGTTTTAGAAACAAATACAAAAGAAAACACAAAGCTCTCTTTCCTTTCTCCCTTGGCCGAAAACTTCAAAGTTCTCCTCCAATTATTTTGCTTCAAAATCAAACTTTGCTAGCACATCAAAGAGTCTACAAAGGTGATAGGGAAACATCCCTTGAGTTTGGAATTCATTCACCAAGCTTGGAGCTCAACATACAATCAAAGAGAGGAGCTTGGAGCACTTCCAAATGAGACAAAAATTTTGTTATCAACACATCCACATAACCGAGCATTGTAAGTATTTTCCGCTATCTTACTTTGTTTATTCACACATCTTTTATGCTTAAATGATCATAGGCATGTTCTTAGAGAACCCAACAATGGTATCAGAGCCAATTTAAGCATGAAATGAATTTGAATTCATAATCTTGAATTTGGGTATTTTTTCTTGGAGCATGATTTTATCAAATTGATTGTTTGAGTATGCTTAGATTATGATAACTTAGAGTTATACATGATTAATTTTATGAACAATCGATTAAATAATTTTTCCCTAAATTTTAAGGCTTGGCCGAAAGTTGGACCGTTTGTAGCTCATGGTGATTTTGATTTTTTAGGCCATTGGATGTGTTTTAAAATGCATGAGATATATTGATTTGTGATTTAATTAGATTGAAATCAAAATTGATGATAAAATGCATGATTGCCGTGAGATGAAAAGCATGATTATGAGTTGATTTTGCTTCAATAATGTTGCACATGTATTGAAAATGATTAAGCATGATTAATTAATTAAATTGGTGTTTTGGAAATGTGAATTTAAATAATTAATTATGGCTATACACTTTAATTAAATAAATTGTGATATTTGGAATATTGGAATTTAATTAATTAGGCTTTAATTTGGAATTGGGCTAAAATTATTATATTTGGGCCTTATTGGCTTGGTTAGGCCAAGTTGGTTTATGACAATTGGATTTGATCCAAATTGGGCCTAAAACCATACCATTAAGTCCAAATATAATAAATGGGCCTTCATATAATTTAATTGGGCCAATGGGCCAAAATTAATTTTATGGCAAATGGTGATTCCTTATTGGGCTTTGGTTGCCAAAGTCCATGCCTTAAGAAATTATTTGAAAGCCCATTGGAGTTTAATTAATTAACATTGGATGTTAATTGGGCCTTTGAGACCCATAAAGATTGGATTTAGAATCTAAGTCTAAAGACACATTAATAAAGTGTAATTACTTAATTTGGAATTAAATATGAATTATTATTGAATACAAATTAAATTGGATTTAAAATTGTAGTTCAATATAATTCAAGAATACACACCTTGAGTACTTATTATTAAAACGAGTTGGACTCGCGTAAATCAAATCATTGTTTGAACATTGGATGATCACTTAATTCAAAGATTAATTAATTGGATTAGATTGTTTGAATAACATGCTTTGTGTGAATACATGGATGTATTGAATGAATAATGTATATCAGATGGATATTAGATGGGTGAGGACAATTTTCGAAATTGTTGTAATAAATTTAGAATTTATTAAATTGGACCTGCGTGTCCAGCCTTTATCTCCTGACACTTTGTAATTCTCTTCTCACCAATTCCCCTCAATGAAATGAGGTTTCTTTATTGTATTATGTAATTGGGTAGAAGTTAGAATAGTGCTAGCCGGGGAGATGAAATGGAGTGATTTGTCTAGGAACAATTTGTGAGATATCCATCCGCATATCAAATATTAAGCGTTTTCCTTCCATTGAATGGTTATTTCTCAAGATCCAAGATTAACATTGGTTTGTTGGCCAAAGTCAAGATCAATGTCCATCGCGGATGTGTTTGAACCATGAAAGCTTTGTTCCATATCGCATGTCTTGGGCAAGTTGTGATTTGTTGGCCAAAGTCAAGGTCACTTCTTGTTCATCGACATGGATTACGAAGTTTTCCAAGGTTAATGGGTCCCGCTTAACTGGAATCTTTAAGCTTGTTGAGCCAAAGCCAAGGCTTAGTTGATTCAGAGGAACAGGTTAGGAAAATATATTGGATATATTGGCATATATATTATATATATGTTTCGGACTTGGAGGTCCTCCTACCGAATCTAGGAATTGGATGAGATCCAATTGATCTTAGAGATCTACATTGTTAAATATCATACAGCTTGTTGGCCAAAGTCAATGTTGTGTGTTATTTAACGGGATCCTAGCCCACTAGGAAACTAGATTTCCCGAGTACTCAACAGAGGGTTAGAGGCTCGCCGAAAATTAGTGAGAGGCTATTATTGAATTTGTAATTTCGTTCAAATACTTGCCAATACGCGCTTTCAAATTATTTCGTCATTTTATGTATTTATTAGTTGGACTAATATTTTATTATTTTCTTGTAACAGTTGGACTGTACCCAAAAATCGTTAATTGAATAGTTATACTATTACAATTAAGATGGTTGGAAATATCGGGGTTAGAGACAGTATCATGGGAAAAAATTTCTTCAATGGTGCGAACTTTCCTGACTGGGATATCAACCTCAGGATTGTCCTGGGGGCTGAGAGATTGCTCTATATGATAGAGAGACCTCTCGGGCCTAAGCCCGGAAATGAGTAGCCGCTTGAGCTTGAGCTTTGGAAGACTTATAGCGATGACAACTCAACTGCTCAATCCGTCATGCTCGCTGCAATGACCCCTCAATTTCGTCGCCAGAACAAGATATTAGATCCTTATACTATTATGGCAAAATAGAATGACCTTCATCGATCTAACCTTAGATCGCAAATGTATGAGTTACAGAAGAAGCTCTTTCGCTCTCAAATGTCAGAGGGTACATCTGTCGAGCATCATGTGTCGCAGATGATTGCTGACATCGAACAGCTGGGTCAGCTAGGCGTAACCTTTGAGGCTGAGACTTCTATAGATTTGATATTGCAATCTCTTCCTGACAGCTGGAGCGGGTTCATCATGAACTACAATATGATGAACCAAGACCATACTCTTGGAGAGCTGATGGCAATGCTGCGTGAAACAGAAAAATAGCTTTTGAAGGGCAAAAAGCGCGAGGTGCACTTCGCTTCAACATCTCAGTCTCCCAAGGCTTGGCCGAAGGCTACTGGAGGTGTAAAGAAGAAGAATAAGAAGAAGGGCAAGGCCAAATCGTCAATGTCTTCTGGAAAGGCAAAGGACAAATCCAAGATGTATGCCTGCAGTGTGGCAAACGGGGTAATTGGAAGCGTGACTGCCGTGAGTACAATGCGGACATAAAGGAAATCAAAGCTGGCAAGGCACCGGCTTCAGGTATGTTTGTTATAGAAATAAACATGTCTACTTCTAGTTTTAAAAATTGGATTTTTGATTCTAGTTGTGGTACTCATATATGTACTGATGTGCAGGATCTGTAGATTAGCAGGAGACTGGCCTCAGGAGAGATTGACCTCCGATTTGGAAATGCGACTAAAGTCGCCGTTTTGGCCGTTGGGACTTATATTTTGGAACTGCACTGGGGGCATGTACTAAACTTATCAGACTGTTATTATGTACCTAGTTTGACTAGGAATATATTTATGTATATTGTTTAGCCCAATGTGGGTATACTTTTGTATTTAGAAACACTGTGTGTTTTATGTATAAAAATGATATTGAAATATGCAGTGCTGATGTAAATAATGGTCTTTATATTTTGAATATAAATCAATCTCAAACATATAATGTAACAAACAAAAGGCTTAAATTAAGTAACAAAGATGAAACTTATATGTGGCATTGTCTTCTATGACACATTAACAAGACTCGCATATCCACACATTCGAAGAGTGGGTACTTGGATGGATTTGATCCAAATTCATATGACGTCTGCGAATCGTATTTATTAGGAAAAATTCCTAAAACACCTTTTAGCGGTAAAGGTGCACGTGCCACCGAACTGTTAGCCCTCGTTCATAGTGACGTATGTGGGCCTATATCTAGCCAGGCTAGAGGTGGATATGAATACTTCGTAACCTTTACGGATGATGCATCGCATTATGGTTATACGTATCTTATGAGACACAAGTAAGAAACTTTTGAGAAATTCAAAGAGTTCCGACACGAAGTAGAAAAATAGACTGGCAAAAGTATTTAAACATTACGGTCGGACCGTGGTGGAGAATACTTGAGCAATGAGTTTCTTGATTACTTGAAAGAGTATGGTATTCTTACATAGTGGACTCCTCCCAGAACACCTCAATTAAATGGTGTGTCTAAATGGAGAAACCGAACTTTGTTGGACATGGTAAGGTCGATGATGAGTCGCACTAAGCTACCTATTTCCTTATGGGGATATGCATTGAACAATGCAATACTTATTTTGAATAAGGTTCCTTCAAAGTCTGTTTAACAAACTCCGTATGAAATATGGACAGGAAAGAAACCAGGTTTCTCATTCCTGAAGATTTGCGGTTGCTGGGCATACGTTAAACGTTTGGATGGTACCAAACTTGAACCCAAATCAGATAAGTGTCTATTTGTAGGTTATCCTAAGGAATCCAAAGGATATTACTTCTACAACCCATAAGAGAACAAAGTATTTGTTGCTCTACATGCGGTTTTCCTTGAGAAGGAATTCCTAAATGCAGTGGTAAGTGGGAGGAAAGTAGAACTCGATGAAAATTAGAGTGATATTGTTCCTAGCACCGATTCCTTATTGAAACATGAACAGTTCATCAGGGATGAGACTGTACCAGAATCTTCGAATACACAAGAACCGCGTAGGTCGGAGAGAGTCAGAAAACAACCTGAGAAGTATGGGTTTCTGATCTCACCTCATGTGGATATTAATCTTATTGAGGAAGACGAACCAGCTACGTATGAGGAAACGATACAAGGTATCGACTCCGGTTTATGGCAAGATGCCATGAAATCCGAAATGGATTCCATGTACACCAACCAAGTTTGGACATTGATTGATGCACCAAAAGCCGTAAAGCCTATTCGTTGCAAATGGGTCTTCAAGAAGAAGACCGACATTGATGGCAACATAAAAACGTACAAAGCTAGGCTTGTAGCGAAAGGGTATCATCAACGACATGGTGTCAATTACGATGAAACTTTTTCACCAGTTGCCATGATTAAATCCATTCGGATAATACTTGCTATTGTTACATATTTCGATTACGAGATATGGCAGATGCACGTCAAAACTATTTTCCTTAACGGAAACCTTTTAGAGGATGTTTATATCCAACAGCCTGACGGTTTTGTCATACCAAAACATGCAGACAAGGTTTGTAAGTTAAATCGATTCATTTATGGATTGAAGCAAAAATCGCGTTCTTGGAACCAACATTTTGATGAGATCATAAAAGAATATGATTTCGTTCAAAATGAGGATGATCTTTGTGTATATAAGAAGGTTAGTGGGAGCGTACTAACATTCATTGTCCTTTACGTTGATGATGTATTGCTTATTGGCAATGACATTCCCATGCTACAATCGGTGAAAGCTTGACTTTCATTAAAATTCTCCATGAAGAACTGGGAGAAGCAGCCTTTATTCTGGAATAAAGATCTATTGGGATAGATCTAGAAAGCTGCTTAGACTCTCCCAGAGCACGTACATTGACAAAGTGTTGAAGAGATTTAACATGGAACAGTCTAAGAGGGGACTGTTTCCAGTTTCACATGGCGTCACTCTATCTAAAGACATGTGTCCTAAAACTCAAGATGAGAGAGACAACATGAGTCGGATCCCATTCGCTTCGATAGTAGATCGATCATGTATGCCATGATATTTATGCGACCTGATGTCTTGTATGCTTTGAGCATATGTAGTCTCTATCAGGCCGATCCAAGTGATGGTGACTGGGTTGCGGTTAAGAACATCCTTAAGTATCTTAAACGAACTAGAGAAACGTTATTAATCTATGGAGATGGAGAACTTGAGGTAACTGGGTTTGCCGATGCAAGTTTCCAAACCGATAAAGACGACTATAAGTCGCAATCCAGGTAAATATTTGTTTGAACAATAGAGCAGTAAGCTGGAAATCTTCCAAGCAAAAGACTGTTGCTGATTTAACAAGAGAACGGAATACATCACTACAGCTGAAGGCAGCAAACGAGGCACTTTAGATCCGTAAATTCCTAATTGGATTAAGAGTAGTTTCGTTAGCAGCTGAGCCCGTTCCATTGTATTGTGACAATAACGGGGCTATAGCGCAGGCAAAGGAACCACGGTCTCATCAACGATTCAAGCATGTTCTTCGACATTTCCATCTGATTCATGAGATCATACATCGTGGCGATGTGAAAATCGAGAAGGTCACATCAGATGACAACATTGCAGATCCACTGACGAAAGCTATTCCTCGGCAAAAGTTTGAGAGACATGTACATAGTTCGGGTGTTAGATACTTAAGTGACTGGCTATAGGCCAAGTGGGAGATTGTTGGACAATTATGACCCATAGCGTCACTATTTGTAAAAGACATTGTGGTTTTTGTACAAATTTGTTGGACAAAATGACCCATAGCGTCACTATTTGCACAGATCATTATGTTGTTGTAGCAAATTAACTGTGACAAGGAAATTGCACTCTCATCATTTGTGATTAGATCACCATAGATATATATAAATGAAGAGAGGTCCCTATGATTAGTTCCTGGACTGAGAATGATATGAGACAGTATCAGTCCCCGAAGGATTAATCATTAATATCCCTAGCCGGAGTATTATCGAGACTGGACATCGATAATGCGGAATAGGCTAGTATTGCACTTGTGCACGTTGTGAGGGAGCACAACGGCATAGTTCTCATATATATAAGTGTTGGAGACTTATGCAAGTGCGATAGGAGGTCGTGTTTCACCCGATGGTACGGGAAACAGCTTCGCTCTGGATAGACCCTTCGGAATCCCATTGGTATTATGACTATGTGTCTATGGGAGGCCGAAATCAAGGTAGTGTGTGTATAGTCTTAACCTGAGACTTACATCGCTAATACTTACGATAATCGATAGACTTTGGTCTTGGTGGTACAGGCTTTAACCGGTTCTGCGTACGCCACTTCTGGGTTTATCAGAGAGTCGTAGTGTATTGGATGTGATGTCAAGACGGAAGTATCACTCCAGTCATAGTGGAGATGATGGTCACGCAGGATACGGTATTAGTGCTCTTAAGTGCTGCGCGGCCATCGGGATATTATGACAAGGTCATGTATATCCGATTATAGAGACTAGTTACCAGACATCCGACATGTGCTTCGTACGGGGCAGACACTTATCCAGCCCTAGGCCTAGCACGTGACTATCCGATACTGGGGGCCGATATACACATACAATGGTATACTACGCTTGATACAGATCTTAATATTCTTATAAGAATATGACCGGAGAATTAGGTAGACTTGGTGCTTTGCTAGAAGCCAACCTTGTCTTGTAAATCGGTAGAACGAAGTACTTGGTACTCACGTGTTCGGATAGTCCGATGACCGATTTGACTGCCAACATATCCGGGGATCTCATGGGTCGCTTCCCAAAGATTCACCGATGACGTATGACTCGCACTTATATTAATCTGGGATTAATATGATGATAGAGAGAATTAATCTGGGATTAATTTCGGAGACACTTTTTCTAGGATAAAATATCAATTGAAGAGAGAGAAACATTGATTTGGAATTAATCGAGGAATTAATATATTTGATATATTAAACGAAATTAGATTTCGACGCGGAATAAAATTAGATTTTAATTCGGGCGAGCGAATTAATTTAGAATTAATTCGTTAGCGACGTGAATAGTGATTTCACTAGGCGTAATTATTTAATTCTCGTCACGACGGAAATGCGTTAATTCGGAATTAGCGAAACCGAGCCCGAAAGTGTTTGCGGACACATTCATATTTTGAAACGGGTGGAATCCGCAAATCACATCGCGATATCTCATTACTTGACTCGAATAGATGATGGATGTATCTAGTCACCTTTATGGGATGATACATTGTCTCTATTCTCAATGTGAGATAATGATGGCATTTAATGAATTTTTGGAGGGAAAAAACTTTACACGTTTTTGGAGAGTTTTTTATCTAAAAAAAAAACTTCATTTTGGTATATCATGCATCATTATTGCTTTTCTTTTCTTGACTCACTCAACGGTTTTAGAAACAAAACAAAACAAGAAAATTAAAAAGTCTCTCACTCTCTCCTCTTCTTC
>SKCR01038705.1:0-78061 GCA_019454045.1 Zanthoxylum bungeanum
TATACATATGAAATATGTAATTAATATATTTACTTAAAATACCTCACCAAATATCGAAAAAAATACTTTTTATATGATAATTAGCTATAATTTCTCAAATCTTAATTGAAAATTAACAAGAACTAGTAAATAAAAATAATTAAACGAATAAACAAATCAATGAGCTTAAATTTGTATTTGATTCGTTTAATAAACGAATCGAATCGAATTGACTCATTTATTAAACGAACCCATTTTTTCAAACCCGTATTCGCTTTAAAGCGAATCGAATCGAACGAATAAACGAATCCTGACCCAAATTGCCACCCCTATAAAAGACTGGTATTACACTTGTGCGCGTTTGTGAGGGCACAACGGCATAGTTCTCATATATTTGGGTATATGATACTCATGCAAGTGTAATAGGAGGTTGTGTTTTACCGATGGTACGGGAAACAGCTTCGCTCTGGATAGACCCCCTTGGAATTCCATTGGTAGTATGACTATGTGTCTATGGAAGTCCGAAATCAGGGTAGGTGTATTTGGTTTTAACCTGAGACTTGCACCGCTAATACTTGCGACAATCAATATAGTTTGGTTTTGGTCGTCCAGGGCTTTAACAGGTTCTGTGTACGCCTCTGCTGGGTATATTGAGAATCGTAGTGTGTGGGTGTGATGTCAAGACAGAAGTATCACTTCAGTCATATGGAGATGATGGTCATATAGGATACGGTATTGGTTCTCTTATGTACTGCAGTCATCGGGATAAAATGACAAGGTCATGTTTATCCGATTATAGAGACTAATTACCAGACATCCGACATGTGTTTCGTACGGGACAGACACAATTCCAGCCCTAGACCTAGCACGTGACATCCGATACTGGATCGAAATACGCAATACTTCGTATACTACGCCTGATATAGATCAGCTTATTCATGTAAGCATGTTTCTGGAGAATTGGGTAGGCATGGCGCTTTGCTAGAAGCCAACCTTGTCTTGTAAATCGGTATAAACGTAGTATTAGGTACTTACGTGTTCGGATAGTCCGACGACCGAATTTACTGCCAACATATCTGGGGATCTCATGGGTCACTTCCCGAAGATTCACCGATGATGTATAACTCGCACTTAATTAATCTGGGATTAATTAGATGAGAGAGAAAATTAATCTGGGATTAATTACGGAAATATTTTATCTGGGATAAAATATCATTTAAAGAGAGAAAACGATTAATTTGGAATTAATCGATAAACTAATATATTAGATATATTATGCGAAATTGGATTTCGACGCAGAATTAAAATTAGATTTTAATTCGGGCGAACGAATTAATTTAGAATTAATTCGTTAGCAACGTGAATAGTGATTTCGCTAGGCATAATCGTTTAATTACGTCGCAACGGAAAATTCGTTAATTTGGAATTAGCGCACCCGAGCCCAGGATTGTTTGCGAGCGCATTCGCATTTCAAATTTGAGTGCGGCACCCAAGTCAAATCAAGCGTCAAATCGCTAGTCGCATCAAGCGTCAAATCATTAGTCACTTTGAGTGATGTGATAATTTGTCACTTGATTGATTGAGTGATGGGACTTGATGGAAATGGTTGGGAAGCTTTTTGAAAGCTTGATTGACATATATTATTATTTTATGTTTTGGTATATGTTGAATTGATTTTAGAAATCAATTAAGATTTACACATTTCCATCTTTCTCTCACTTCTTCTCTTTCTTCTTCCTCACACACGCCCACAGTGGGCTGTATTTTCCCTTTCTGTTCTGGTTTGACCGAGAGCTAAAGGAGAGGTAAAGGTGATTTTGTGGCAAAAATCAAGGGTGCTAGCACACAATTGGGGTCTTGCGAATGTGATAGGGAAACCAACCCGTGAGCTTGGAATCACCACCCAAAAGGCTTGGAGCTTGGTGTTGGTTCTAATCTAGGTCCCAAGATCAAACAAGACATGAAAACAATGCGTGAATACACCAACGAAGATAGCGGAATACTTACATCGGTTGGTTGAGTCGAATCGGCAACAAACAAAGCACAAAATGCTCACTGGTTTGGCGCCACTGCATGCAGTTCACTGCCTACTGTCTTCTGTTTTTGAGCTGCGAAATGAAGCTCCTAACTTCGTCGGATGGATCCCGGCTCATGGGTGAACCTCCCTACCACCTTCGCAAGACTCGTAAGTGTGCTAGCACTTGAATTTTCAGCATGAAAACCCACTCTTGCTTCCCCTTAGTGTCACGCCATTTCTGGTTCTGAACCAGTCCATTTTGTTCTGTTTTGTGCGTGAGAGAAGAGAAAGAAAAATGGAGAGATAGAAATGTGTTGACTTGTTACAAAAGGTGTAAAAAGCTTTACCTTTTATATTTTCCAAAAATATAAAATGATTTACCTTTTGCTTTAATTCAAAATCAAGCAAAAAGTTGGAGCCAAAAGCATAAAGTTTTCCCTCCAAAATGCTTTTTACACTTTATGTCAACTTTAAGTCATATCAACTTTAATAAAGTGACATGTCTTTGACGCTTGATGCGACTTGCGTCGCCGCACTCCAATTTGAAATACGAATGCGCTCGCAATCACACCCGGGCTCGGGTTCGTTAATTCCAAATTAACGATTTTTCCGTCGCGTCGTAATTAAATGATTACGCCTAGCGAATTCACTATTCACGTCGCTAACGAATTAATTCTAAATTAATTGTTCGCCCGAATTAAAATCTAATTTTAATTCCGCATCGAAATCTAATTTCATTTAATATATAGAATATATTAATTTAATCGATTAATTCCAAATTAATCGTTATCTCTCTCTTGACGATATTTTATCCTAGATAAAATATCTCCGTAATTAATCCTAGATTAATTTTCTCTCTCTTCTATATAATCCCAGATTATTCAAGAGTGCGAGTTGTGCGTCATCGGTGGATTATCGGGAAGCGACCCATGAGATCCCCGGATTAGCTGGCAGTAAATACGGTCGTCGGAGTATCTGAATCACGTACGTACCAAGTACTACGTTCTACCGATTTACGAGACAAGTTCGACTCCTAGCAAAGCACCAAGTCTACCCAATTCTCCGGACATATCCATTTAAGAATATCAAAGATCTGTATCAAGGGTAGTATACTAATGTATTGTGCATATCGCCTAGTATCGGATAGTCACGTGCTAGGGCTGGGGCTGGATAAGTGTCTGCCCCGTCCGAAGCACATATCGGATGTCTGGTAACATAGTCTCTATAATCGATAGTTATGACCTGGTCACAATATCCCGATTGGTTGCGCAACACTCAAGAGCACTAGTACCGTATCCTGCGTGACATCATCTCCATAATGACTGAAGTGACACTTCCGTCTCGACACACACCCAATACACTATGACTCTCTGATAAACCCAGAAGTGGTGTACGCAGAACCGGTTAAAGCCTGTACCACCAAGACCAAAGTTTATCGATTATCGTAAGTATTAGCGATGTAAGTCTCAGGTTAAGACTATACACACCTACCTTGATTTCGGCCTCCCATAGACACATAGTCATAATACCAATGGGATTCCGAGGGGTCTATCCAGAGCGAAGCTGTTTCCCGTACCATCGGTGAAACACGACCTCCTATCGCACTTGCATAAGTATCCAATACTTATATATACGAGAACTATGTCGTTGTGCCCTCACAACGCACACAAGTGCAATACTAGCCTATTCCGCATTATCGATGTCCAGTCTCGATAATACTACGGCTAGGGATATTTAATGATTAATCCTTCGGGGACTGATACTGTCTCATATCATTCTCAGTCCAAGAACTAATCATAGGGACCTCTCTTCATTTATATATATTTATGGTGATCTAATCACAAATGATGAGAGTGCAATTTCCTTGTCACATAGTTAATTTGCTACAACAACACAATGATCTGTGCAAATAGTGACGCTATGGGTCATTTTGTCCAACAATTGGACCAAATTTGGAGATCAAAAATAGTGGACTGCCGAATGTAATAGGAGGACAATATCTGCAGTTTGCCGAGCACTCTTGGAGGGAGAAAATGATTTTGTTCTTCACCGCATCGCCTCAACCGATCATTGTGAGTATTCTGCACCTCCTTGATGTATTCACTTTGTATTTTCATTGCTTGAAATGATCTTGGGATGCTTAGAGAATTCCAACAATGGTATCTATGAGCAAGGTTTAGCATGAAAATTTTAGGGCTTAAAATTGGGTAAAATGATTTTGAGCATGATTTGGTTGAATTGGATGATTAAGTATGCTTAAAACATGTTGAATTGAAGATTGATTGGATGAATTTCATGAAAAATTGTTTGGAACAAATTTGCCCAAAATCTTAGCTTGGCCGAGAATGAAACTTGCCTTAAATGTCTTGGATTTTGATTTTTTGATTCATTGGATGAGTTGGAATCAATTGGGGATGTTGATTTAATGTTTAATTGGATTTAATTGGATTGAATTTAAATTGGACAGAATTCCCTTCAATTGCTGAGACAAAGAATAGCATGTTGGGTTTGATTTTTGTTAAATTGTGTTGGACATGATTTAATGATGATTAGCATGATTAATTAGACAAATTTGTGTTTTGGAAATATTTATTTGGGTAATTAATTATGTAATGCACTTTAGTTTAATTAAATATGAAATTGGAATTTTTGTGTTTAATTAAATGGGCTTAAATTGGATTTGGGCTTGTAATGTTGTAAATGGGCTTATTGGGCTTGATTGTACCAAATTAGGTTTAGGCTAAATTGGTTGGATCCAATTGGGCCCAAAACCGCTTCCATAAAGCCTAAATGCGACTAATGGACCTTAAATATTTAATTGGGCCTAATGGGCCTAAATTGATTTCTACGCTTATGGGGTAATTCCTTGATTGGGTTTTGGTTATTGGGTTTGACCCGTGTTGACCAAAAGTCCACGCCTTAAAGAAATTAATTAAAAGCCCATTGGACTTTAATTAAATTGACGTTGGACGTTAATCGGGCTTTGAGACCCATAACGATTAAATTTGGAATTTAAATCGTAAAGGTTCGTTAAATAAAGTGTAATATTTAATTTGGAATTAAATAGTGAATTATTATTAAATACAAATTGAATTGGATTTAATTTTGTAGTTTAATTTAATTCAAGAATTCGTACTTTGAGTACTTATTCGCAAAACGAGTTAGACTCACGCAAAATCAAATCGTTGTTTGAACATTGGATGGTCATTAATTATCAGATTAATTAATTTGATTAGATTGATTGATAACATGCTTGTGTGAATACATGGTTGCGATGCATGAATAATGTATATCGGATGGATATTAGATGGGTGGGGTAATTTTAGAAATTGTTGTAATAAATTTGGAATTTATTAATTGGACCTGCGTGTCCAGCCTTATTACCTCCTTACACTTTGTATTCTCTTCTCACCTATTCCCCTCAATGTAAATGAGGTTTCTTTAGAAGTGTAGTGTAACGGGTAGAAGTAATACTTGTGCTAGCAAGAGAGAGGAAATAGAGAGATTTGATCTAGGATCAATGTGTTAAGTATCCATCTGCATATCATTATTATTTTATTATATGCGCTTTATTATGTATTTAGAATGCATGTTCAAGGGTGTATGATGATAAGACCTTAACAAAGATAATAAATTGGTTTCCAATTTGCACGCGAAAAACTCTCACAAATATTAAGTGTTTTTCCTTCCATTGAGTGATTCTTACTCAAGATCTAAGATTGGCATTGATTTGTTGGCCAAAGTCAAGGCCTTTGTCCGTCGAGGATGTGTTTGAATCACGAGAGCTTTGTTCCATATCAGTGTCTTGTCCAATTTGTGGTTTGTTGGCCAAAGTCAAGACCACTTCTTGTCCATCGACATTGATTATGAAGCTTTCCATGGTCAGTGGGTTCCACTTAACTGGGATCACTAAGTTTGTTGTGCCAAAGCCAAGGCTTAGTTGATTCAGAGGAAAAAGGTCAGGCAATATATTGGATATATTGGCATATATAAGATATATGTTTCGGACTTGGATGTCCCCCTACTGGATCTAGGAATTGGATTGGATCCAATTGATTTTAGAGATCTACCTAGTTAATTATCATACAATTTTTTGGCCAAAGTCAAGATTGTGTGATATTTAACGGGATCCTAGCCCACTGGGAAACACGGTTTCCCGAGTACTCGACAGAGGGTTAGAGGCTCGTCGAAAAATAGTGGGAGGCAAGAATTGAATATGCAATATTCGTTTAATTACTTGCCATACACGCTCAAATCAAATATCATTCGTCAAATATATTAAATGTTAGTTGGACTAATATTTAAATTGTTATTTTAATTAACAGTTAACTGTATTCAACCTATTAAATTATAGTTGATTAAATAGTTGGACTATAGAAATCATTATAATGAATAGTACCTAAATCGTTGATTAAATAGTTGGACTATTAGAATCAAGATATAAATTGAAAGATTGACATTTAAAACGTAATCCTAGGGAAAATGTATTTAAATGGTTTAATTTTCAAATTGGGAATAAAGTTTCAGGATGGTCTTAGAAACTAATAAATTACTTTATTTGATAAAATAACATATTAGGCCTTAGCCTAGAGTTAAGCAAAAGTAGAGCATGGTCTTTGAAAGATTCATGTGATGATAACTTTAGTGCTTAAATCTATTATACTTGTCATATAGACTCCTTATTTCTTTATCAGAACCAAGGATTAGATCCTTATAGTATGGTAATGAAATTGAAGGATCTTCTTAGATCTATAATTAGATCTTAGAAGTATTAAATATTGCAGTTAAAAGATTCAAATTAAATTCCATAAATAACATTCCTAATTAAAATAAATCACATTCCTAATTTAATTAAATCACCTACTAATTTAAATAAATCATATCCTTAACTAAAAAGAATAAATCAAATCACTTCCCTTAATTAAAAGATTTCCCTTTTCACATTTTAATTAAAGATATTCCCCATCAATACACAATCCTTCTCTTTCTCAAATAAGGAAAGTCATCACCTCTTGGCCTATAAAAAGAACCCTTAACCCACACATTCAACTCGGGCTGGCTCACTCTCACGGCAAAAAACAAAAAATAAACCCTAAAGGACGTCACTCTCTCGGCACAAACCACACCTCTCATTCAGCCTGCCTTCCACACGCCACGCTCATAGCCCCCAGCCTCCACAAATCCACGCCTTCCACGCTCAATTCCCCTCACTACGTGCCACCAGCCACACCTTCACCGACAGCCAAATAACAGCCCCATTCACGCACAAAAATCAGCCACTGCCAGCCCTTCGCGCTTAACACACACCTGCCTCCCTCAACGTAAGCCACATCTCGCCTAACCCCCTGCAGAAATAGCCCTTCTACACGCAACAAGCAGTCCCACTCAAGCCCTTAACGCATCAACCATATGCCTTCAATTCACACGTAACTGCCAAGCAACTTCACGATAAAACCCTCAATTCACGTAGCAGCCTAGCCACCTTCAAAAGTCACACCAGCCTCATGCATACGTGAAAACCAGTCCACAAAATACAACCCCTAAACCACCTAAACTGTCCAGTATTGCACCCCAAAAACGGCCCAAAACAATAACAAAAACTGACCCTGGAACCCATCCAAATTGCAACCCAAACCAGTCCAAATAACCCTCAAAATAGTCCCCTAATTAACAAAAACAGTGACCCAAAAATACAACAAAAACAGCAGCGAAAATGAGTGAAACAGCAGCCCCAAGACAGCGAAACAGCGAGGAAATTCGTTGAGTTAGTGGACCAAAAGAGTTGCGGATCATTCACCCTTCCAACGGCCGTGTAACGCCCTTTCGTGAGACGATAAAAGAGGTTAGACCTGAGGGCACCCTTTTATTCATTATCTTTCGTTTATTTTATTTAATTTGAATTTTATCGCATGAGAGTCGTTTGAGGCATGATGTGATTGTTGGATGAGCGGAATATGTGTTCCCTTTTGTGGTATATAGGATGGAAACTCGGACGTAAATTTAGTAGCCGAATCTGAATTGATGGTAGTGCGGTTTGTACTCGGGATACAACGCCACGTACCACTTAAGAGACACGTATTTTGTCTCATCCAAACTTGTATTTGAGCATGATGTAGTTTGTATGTTATTTATTTGCTATTTAAAGCATGATTTGGCTTAGTTTATTATTTATTTTCAAAGCATGATTACATTATTTTAGGCATGATATTTTGTTTAGTTTATAATTATGTTTGAATTGCTATTTGTTTATTTTGGTTTAATGGTTCAATGTTCTCATTGTGTGATATTGTGTGTTTGCCGTTTAAAGACTTACTTTCAAGCATGTAAACTTAGATTATGAGTTATTGTGATGAATACAAACTAGACATAGGTTACCCTTGAGCATGTGTGTTGAATAGATTCAGTTAGTTTATTGCACAAATCACATCATTACAAGTGACATAAGTAAGGGACCATTCTGAACCCAACGGTTTGAGGTTTTCCCTTGCGAGGGGTGAGTGCGGCTTTAAATCTTTGTCCCGGTTCACACCGGGTGGCGACTCCATGTTATTTCGTACTCCCAACTAGGCCGCGAGCTTAGAACAGCGTCGTCAAGTTCTGTGTCCTACAATCTGGTGACTCCACTGGGGATAGAGAATTGGCCTCGAAATAATGTCTTGTAGTGATTGTAATTTGTGCTTTAAGTTAACTGTGTCTACCGTAGGTTGAAAGGGGTTTAAGCAAATGCACTTTTAAGGCTAGGTAATGGTTTGGTGTCTTCCTTCATTCCCTACCTTTCTATAAGGAAAAGCTGTGAAGGCACCTAGATAATCATGTACTAGTAGCCTACCGTGATGGACTAATTTGGAGGACTCTTTGTTTATTCCTGACACCAAGCGATAAGAGCCTAAGGGGCTTGGGTACTTAAGAGAGCCTCGCTCCACCCTCCCTCTGGGGAATCTACAACGGGAAATTCATTTGATAGTCAGTCACACACCATAACTCGTTGGCACGTACCTTTGGGTATAAAAAAGGTGCGCTCACTTGGTCGCTCAGACCCTTGAGTGGGGCGACCTAGTTGTGGGCAATCCTTCATCGACGGGAGCTTTTGTCTATACCCATGTAAACCCGCGTATGAACTATAGTTGTAGGATCAGTAGAGACTATTCCTTTATGTTTTGGACCATTGTCATTTGGATTCAGTTGGACTTGTTGTCATGAGGTATGGGCTTGTTGGGCCATTTAAATTGGGACGAGTGTGTGCTTTATAGCAATCGGTCCAAAATTTTCTAAAATGCTGATGGGCCAACTATTGTAAAATTCTTATGACTTATATATTCCATACATCACACACATCTCATGCATCTCATGCATTCATGCATCATGTTAACCCTATGTGTCTTAAAAGAGCCATCATAGATATCCGTTGGGTTAGGGATACAATAAGAATTGTCAAAGAAGGGTTTAGCAAACTTGGATATCTTGGAAAAGGAAACTGAGGAACAGAGAACTTTACTGCAAGGATAGAAAGACCATTGGGGGGCCTTCAAAAAAAAGGAAAAAAAAAAAAGGAAAAAAGGAAAAAGAAAAAAAAAAATTGTTTGTTTTTAGTCCTTGATAGTTAGACATAAGTCCAATGATGAAATCGTTTGCTTTAGGGTGAAATCTTAGAAACGATAAACTCTTGATGTGCTTTTATCTGATACTTTGAATGATTAATCTATGTTAGACTCGTAAGCATTTCACTATAGGTTATTAGCAGTGAAAACCTGAGTTGTTAGCAAAGTGACTAGTTGAAGAAATCATAGGTCGGTGAATAACCGTTTGCTTAGATGTCTATCTTGATTTGCTTATGTTATGATGTGTGGTATGGTTGAAAATGAATGAAAAGTCTCTGAAGAAAAGAATTGAACCACCTATAACCGATAAGTGTGAAGCTACCCATGGGCGAGTATTATGACCACCATGAGGAGAATGCTACCTTAAAGGGTAGGTGTGTTGAAAAAAAAAGAAAAGAAAAGAAAAGAAAAAAGAAGTTCAAAATGAAAAGAAAAGATAAAAAGATAAAAGAGAAGAAAAACCATACCACATTGAGCACAGAAAAGCAACTGCAGGCATAATTGAGACATCTAGGTTGGTTTGACCCATCGATCCCGATTTTTGAAACAAAATCATTGAGTCGTCTTACTTAAGAATCGAGCTGCAATGGAACCTTTGCACACACACACTTTGAGTTTGGCTTAGATCATTTATTCAAAGACTTGGATTTGAGTTGCATTGAGTGTTTTGAAGGTTCTCTGGTTTCATTACTAGGCATTCTTGAGGACAATGATATGTATAACTATTGAGACTATTTCGTAGCATAGTATGATGATATAGAAGGCCCCACCATGTGGTTTATCTTGACCAAGTGCAAATAGCGGAGAGCAGAAAGCTAAACCAAGACTGGGGGCGACCAGTCTACCACCTCGTGAATCCATGACATAATAAGAAATTGAGCCATGAGACCAGAGAGAAGACTGATCAATCACTTGGAGAACTGGCGGAAGACCTAACTCAACGGAATAGGAAATTCATTCATGCATGCATGCATAAACGTAATATATTTTGCATTTTTTTTTGTGTTTGTTTTGTTTTGTATTCACATGTTTCAAAGAAGAAAAAGAGAAAGCGGCAAGACAAGCCAACCAGAATCAGCAACATATGAGTAGTTGTTTTTGGGATGAGTCCCAGGGTTGAGGCCCATATCAGTTTCAGTTTTAGGGATGAGTCCCGGGGGCGAGGCCGCACCAGCATTGATATCAATTTTATAGATGAGTCCCATGGTTGAAGCCCGCGTTGTCGGCATCAATTTCAGGAATGAATCCTAGGGCCGAGGCCCACATCAGCAGAGTTTTGGAATGAATCCCAGGGCCGAGGCCCACATCAGCAGAGTTTTAGAATGAATTCGGGAATGAATCCCAGGGTCGAGGCCCACACCGTCAGAGTTTTGGAAGGAATACGGGAATGAATCCTAGGGCCGAGGCCCACATCAGCAGAGTTTTAGAATGAATCCGGGAATGAATCCCAGGGTCGAGGCCCACACCGTCAGAGTTTTGGAAGGAATACGGGAATGAATCCTAGGGCCGAGCCCACATCAGCAGAGTTTTGGAATGAATCTCAGGGCCGAGGCCCACATCAGCAGAGTTTTGGAATTAATTCGGGAATGAATCCCAGGGTTGAGGCCCATGAGTTTGAATCCGGGAATAAATCCTAGGGTCGAGGCCCATATCATTAGAGTTTCGGAAATGAATCCCAGGGCCGAGGCCCACACTATCACCAGTTTGGGGAAAGAATCCCATGGTCGAGGCCCACATCGTCAGAATTTGGAATGAATCAAGGGGATGAATCCCAGGGCCGAGGCCCACGTCGTCAGAATTTGGAATGAATCCAAAGAATGAATCCCATGGTCGAGGCCCACATCAGCATCAGTCTGGGGGCCAGGCCCATATCAGTATCAGTTTGGGACGAGACCCATATCAGTATCAGCATAAGGGCGAGGCCCACATCAGTATCCGTTTGGGGCGAGGCCCATATCAGTATCAGTATGGGGGAGAGGCCCACATCACTATCAGTCTGGGGGTGAGGCCCATATCAGTATCAGCATGAGGGCGGGCTCATATCAGTATCAACATGGGGGCGAGGCCCACATCAGTATCAGTCTGGGGGCGAGGCCCACATCAGTATCAGTCTGAGGGCGAGGCCCATATCAGTATCAGCATGGGGGCGAGGCCCATATCAGTATCAGTTTGGGGCGAGGCCCATATCAGTATCAGCACAGGGTCGAGGACCCACTACATCATCAGTTTGAGGGCGAGGCCCACTTTGTCAGCGGTGTTGGGTCGAGGTGCCCAAGGTAGAGGTGCCCCCGTTGTCGGTTGTAGTTCCGGTTCGAGGTACCTAGGGTCGAGGTTCCCACTACATCATCAGTTCGAGGGTGAGGTCCCTATTATCAGCGGTATTGGGTCGAGGTACCCAGGGTCGAGGTGCCCCCATTGTCAGTTGTAATTCCGGGATGCCTCCCAGGGTCGAGGGCCCACTACATCATCAGTTTTAGGGCGAGGCCACCTTTTCAACGGTATTGGGTCGATGTGCCCAGGGTCGAGGTGCCCCCATTGTCAGTAGCAGTTCCGGGATGCGTCCCAGGGTCGAGGGCCCACTGCATCATCAGTTGTAGTTCCGGGATGCGTCCCAGGGTCGAGGACCCACTACATCAACAGTTTGAGGGCGAGGCCCACATTGTCAGTGGTATTGGGATGTGTCCCAAGGTCTAGGTGCCTCCGTTGTCGGTTACAGTTCCGGGATACGTCCCAGGGTCGAGGGCCCACTACATCATCAGTTGTAGTTCCGGGATGCGTCCCAGGGTCGAGGACCCACTACATCATCAATTCGAGGGCGAGGCCCATATTGTCAGCGGTATTGGGATGCGTCCTAGGGTCGAGGGCCCTCATTGTCGGTTGCAGTTCCGGGATGCGTCCCAGGGTTGAGGGCCCACTACATCATCATCAGTATTAGTCTTGCCGGGTATGGCATGCTGGGGGCGAGGCCCACATTGGTTCAGTATTAGTTCTGCCGGGTATGGCATTCTGGGGGCGAGGCCCACATTGGTTCAGATCAGTTTGCTAGGTACGGCACTCCGAGAATAGAGATATCAGATCAGCCAGGTACGGCACTCCGGGTATGGAGATATCAGATCAGCTAACTGACTGCAGAGTTGTCTGTTTTCACCACAAATCTCGACCCAAGGATGAGACCAGCGACGTGGAAAGGAGTTCCTAGTGAAGTGGAGAGACTTGGGAGATGAAGAGACTAGTTGGGAGAGAGCCGAAGACCTGCAGCAGTTTAAGCAGAAGATCGAAGACTTTACAACCCTTCAGCGTCGAGACGAGAGAGCCGAAGACCTGCACCAACCAAAGCAGAAGAGTGAAGACTTTCAAGCCTGTCAGCACCGAGGTGAAGAGCAGAGGAGGAGCAGTTCAGATGTGTCGACGAGGGCGTCGACAGATTAAGTGGGGGAGGATGTAACGCACCTACACTCCAAGCTTGTCTAGGGCGCATGTCTTGCCCATGGCCGCTTGTGTGTGGTGCTAGGGTGCACTTTTGTATTTTCTTATTTTATTTTATTTTTCTATTTTAGGGGGGGTGACAACTCAAACATCATGTGTGTTTCCTAGTGTCACTTGTGCAATGTCTTTAAAACCTCTTTAGGGGGTGACCCGGGCACCTTAGAAGGGCCTTGGCCACCAGCATACTAGGGGCTTTAGCTGTGTACTCCCTCGCCCTTAGTTGGCTTGCTTAATGAAACATGCTTCCTTTTGATTTTCGAATGCTTGTCCAAATGTGATGCTTGAATGTGTATGCAATATGTTTAATAGGTGCTTCATTATCTTGTGCCTCGTAGATGGGTGCTTATCGATGTATACTTTACTTTGTTGCCTTATAATGTTCACATTATATCGATGGCTAACCATGGGTGTGACCTTGCAGGGTCAATTCTAGGCTGACTTGTTAGACACAACGTTAACAAGTGCCGCACGGACCTAACTTGGTAACACCAAAGTTCGGCCCGTGACAGTTGCTAGTGCTGGGTATGGAGATATCAGATCAGCCAGGTACGGCACTCCGGGTATGGAGACATCAGATCAGTTTTGCCAGGTATGGCACTCCGGGTTTGGAGATATCACACTGCGACACCATAGGTACGGGGTTAGCATTCAGACCACAGCGACGCCAAAGGTATGGGGTTAGCACGCCAGGTACGGCATGTGGACTATTGTGGACTACTGCGACACCCTAGGTACGGGGTTAGCATTCAGACATTTGTGGCCTCTAGGTACGGAGACGTCATCGCGACACCCTAGGTACGGGGTTAGCATTCATACATTTGTGGCACTCTAAGTATGGAGGCGTCACCGTGACACCCTAGGCACGGGGTTAACACTCAGACATTTGTGGCACTCTGGTACGGAGGCATCACCGCGACACCCTAGGTACGGGGTTAGCACTCAGACATTTGTGGCTCTCTAGGTACGGAGACGTCACCGCGACACCCTAGGTACGGGGTTAGCAATCAGACATTTGTGGCACTCTAGGTACGGAGGCGTCACCGCGACACCCTAGGTACGGGGTTAGCACTCAGACATTTGTGGCACTCTAGGTACGGAGGCGTCACCGCGACACCCTAGGTACGGGGTTAGCACTCAGACATTTGTGGCTCTCTAGGTACGGAGACGTCACCGCAACACCCTAGGTACTGGGTTAACATTCAGACATTTGTGGCTCTCTAGGTACGCTAACGTCACCGCGACACCCTAGGTACGGGGTTAGCATTCAGACAACCAACATCATCACTGCGGCACTCTAGGTAAGGAGATGCAACCGCGACACCCTAGGTACGGCATTTAGCACGCCAGGAATGGCATATCATCAAATCAGTTCGGGAACAAAGCCCACAGTTGGCAACAGGAACAAAGCCCAGAGGTCGAGGCACCTCGTCATCACATTCAGCTCGGGAACAAAGCCCACATGTGGTTCAGGACAAAGCCCAGAGGTCGAGGCACCTCTCCATCACATTCAACACAACGGGAACAAAGCCCAGGGATCAAAGCCCTCTCTCTACACAGTTCGGGAACAAAGCCCACAGATGGTTCGGGAACAAAGCCCAGGGGTCGAAGCGCCTCGCCATCATAATCAGTTCAGTTCGGTAGTGATTCCTAGAGATCGAAGCATCTTGCAGGGATGAACCTCGAGGTCGCGGCACCTCACCACATCATCAAATTCAGTTCAGAGCAACAGGCAAACCAGGTGACAGCTGGCGAGCCAAGTAAGTGAAAATGCATTGCACGTACTTTGATAGGATTGTCATTGTCACACACTGCACAAGTCCCATCAAAGTGGGAGCGACTGTAGGCACTGCATTTTTACATATAAGCCCGATGATGAGTCTCGTATGGAGACACTACCTCTTTAGTTGTGAAGGTCGCGAGAAACGGACGTTGGAAGGGTAAAGTTGGGAATTAGTATTTTGTCAGATTTAACTCGCTTGTTTCGCTTCGGGTTGCTTGTTAAAACACACCAAACCCATTAGATCACATCCAAAAATAATTAAAACATTTAAAACACATCTCACAAATTAAATAATTAAAACATTTAAAATACATGTCACAAATTAAATTAAAACCAATTAAATTAAACTTAAATTAAATTAAATTAAATCACATTCTTAAACTAAATAAATCCAATTAAATTAAAACAAATGTCACAAATTAAATTCTTTTCCCAAGTTAAAAGATTCAAATTAAATTCCATAAATAACATTCCTAATTAAAATAAATCACATTCCTAATTTAATTAAATCACCTACTAATTTAAATAAATCATATCCTTAACTAAAAAGAATAAATCAAATCACTTCCCTTAATTAAAAGATTTCCCTTTTCACATTTTAATTAAAGATATTCCCCATCAATACACAATCCTTCTCCTTCTCAAATAAGGAAAGTCATCACCTCTTGGCCTATAAAAGAACCCTTAACCCACACATTCAACTCGGGCTGGCTCACTCTCACGGCAAAAAACTAAAAAAATAAACCCTAAAGGACGTCACTCTCTCGGCACAAACCACACCTCTCATTCAGCCTGCCTTCCACACGCCACGCTCATAGCCCCCAGCCTCTACAAATCCACGCCTTCCACGCTCAATTCCCCTCATTACGTGCCACCAGCCACACATTCACCGACAGCCAAATAACAGCCCCATTCACTCACAAAAATCAGCCATTGTCAGCCCTTCGCGCTTAACAAAACACCTGCCTCCCTCAACGTAAGCCACCTCTCGCCTAACCCCTGCAGAAATAGCCCTTCTACACACAAAAAGCAGCCCCACTCAAGCCCTTAACGCATCAGCCACCTGCCTTCAATTCACACGTAACTGCCAAGCAACTTCACGATAAAACCCTCAATTCACGTAGCAGCCTAGCCACCTTCAAAAGTCACACCAGCCTCATGCATATGTGAAACCAGTCCACAAAATATAGCCCCTAAACCACTGAAACTGTCCAGTATTGCACCCCAAAAATTGCCCAAAACAATAACAAAAAATGACCCTGGAACCCATCCAAAATTGCAACCCAAACCAGTCCAAATAACCTCAAAACAGTCCCCTAATTACCAAAAACAGTGACCCGAAAATACAACAAAAATAGCAGCGAAAAAGAGTGAAAACAGCAGCCCCAAGACAGCGAAACAGCGAGGAAATTCGTTGAGTTAGTGGACCAAAAGAGTTGCGGATCATTCACCCTTCCAACGGCCGTGTAACGCCCTTTCGTGAGACGATAAAAGAGGTTAGACCTGAGGGCACCCTTTTATTCATTATCTTTCGTTTATTTTATTTAATTTGAATTTTATCGCATGAGAGTCGTTTGAGGCATGATGTGATTGTTGGATGAGCGGAATATGTGTTCCCTTTTGTGGTATATAGGATGGAAACTCGGACGTAAATTTCGTAGCCGAATCCGAATTGATGGTATTGCGGTTTGTACTAGGGATACAATGCCACGTACCACTTAAGAGACACGTATTTCGTCTCATCCAAACTTGTATTTGAGCATGATGTAGTTTGTATGTTATTTATTTGCTATTTAAAGCATGATTTGGCTTAGTTTATTATTTATTTTTCAAAGCATGATTACATTATTTTAGGCATGATATTTTGTTTAGTTTATAATTATGTTTGAATTGCTATTTGTTTATTTTGGTTTAATGGTTCAATGTGCTCATTGTGTGATATTGTGTGTTTGCCGTTTAAAGACTTACTTTCAATCATGTAAACTTAGATTATGAGTTATTGTGATGAATACAAACTAGACATAGGTTACCCTTGAGCATGTGTGTTGAATAGATTCAGTTAGTTTATTGTACAAATCACATCATTACAAGTGACATAAGTAAAGGACCATTCTGAACCCAATGGTTTGAGGTTTTCCCTTGCGAGGGGTGAGCGCGGCCTTAAATCTTTGTCCCGGTTCACACCGGATGGCGACTCCATGTTATTTCGTACTCCCAACTAGGCCGCGAGCCTAGAACAACGTCGTCAAGTTCTGTGTCCTACAGGTATGCTAGGCATATGTTTGGATGATACCAAACTAAAACCCAAATTGGATAAGTGCCAATTGTAGGTTATCCTAGGGAAACCTAAGTATAGTACTTATACATCTCACAATAGAACAATTTAATTATTGCTCCCCATGCAGTTTTCTAAGAGGAATACCGATATGCAGTGGTAAGTGGGAGGATAGTAAAACTCGATGAAAATCGGAGTAATACTATTCCAGGCACCGATTCCTAATGGAACACAAATAGTTCATCAAGGATGAAATTATACCAATAATCTTCGAATATACAAGAACCGCGTAAGTCGGAGAGAGTCAGAAAACAACCAGGGGTATGGGTTTCTGATCTCACCTCATAAAGATGTCAATCTTATTGAGGTATACCAACTGACTACGTACAAGGAAGTAATTCAAGGTATTGACTCCCTATTATGGCAAAGTGCCATGAGTCCGAAATGGATTCCATGTATATCAACTATGTTTGGAACACTAGTTGTTATGCCACAAGGCATTGTGCCTATTGGTACTATATAAGTCTTCAAGGAAGACATACATGGAAGGCAACATACCAACGTACTAAGCTAGGCTTGTAGTGGAAAGGTATCTTTATCAACATTGTGTTGACTGCGACGAAACCTTTTACCTGTTGCCACGGTAAATCCATTTGGATAATGCTTGCTGATGCTGCATGTTTCATTTATGAAATATGACAGCTGAACGGGAAAAATGATTTCCTGAAAAGGAAACCTTTTGAAGGATATTTACAACATCCTGACGGTTTTGTCGTACCAAAACTAACAAACAAGGTTTGCAGGTTACTCGATCCATTGATGGATTGAAGCAAGCATTGAGTTCTTGGATTATCATTTTGATGTAATCATAATGGAGTATGATTTAATTCAAAACGAAATGATTCTTATGTATATAAGGAGGTTAGTGGGAGCGCACTGACAATAAATGTCCTATAAATAATGATAATATATGTCATTTCTTGGAAATGATATTCCCATAAAACAATCGGTGAAAGCTTGGCTTTCATGAAAAATCTCCGAGAAATCGTACATTGAAAAATATACGCGACCTGGTGTCTCATACGCTTTGAGCATATGGATTCACAAACAGGCAAATCCAAGTGATAGTCAGTGGTTTGATATTAAGAACATCCATTAGTATCTTAGAGATCTAAGAATGCTGTCTTAATCTATGGAGAAAGAGAACTTGAAGTGACTGGGATCACTACTACAAGTTTCCCAACCGATAAAATGACTATAAGTCGCAAAAGGTACTATAAAGTTTGAATAACGGAACAGTGAGCTGGAAATCTTCCAAGCAAGATACTGTTACCGAATAAATAACTAATGCGGGTTATTGCTGCAGCTGAGGCAGCAATAGAAGCCATTTGGGTCGATAACAAATCTAATTAGATTAGATATAGTTCTATTAGCAGCTGAGCTAGGCTTCAGCGCAAGCTAAAGAATTAATGGTCTCATCAATGATCCAGATAAATACTTCGATATTCATCTGATTCATTCGGATCATACATTGTGGCAATGTGATGATCGAATAAATCACATCAGATGATAATCATGCAAATTCGCTGACGAAAGCCTTTTCTCAGAAGTTTGAGCCAACCGTACATAGTTTGGGTGTCAGACACTCGAGTGACTGGCTATAGGCCAAGTGGGAGATTGTTGGACAATTATGACCCATAGCGTCACTATTTGTACAGATCATGGTGTTGTTGCACAAATTAACTATGTGACAAAGGAGATTGCTCTCTTATCATTTGTGATTAGATTACCAAGATGTATAAATGATAGGAGGTCCATATGATTAGTTCCTGGATTGAGAATGATATGAGACAGTATCAGTCCACGAAGGATAAATCATTAAATATCCCTAGTCAGAGTATTATCGAGATTGGACATCGAAAATGCGTAAAAGACTAGTATAACACTTGTGCGCGTTTGTGAGGGCACAAAGGTATAGTTCTCATATATTTGGGTATATGATACTCATGCAAGTGTAATCGGAGATTGTTTTTTACTGATGGTACGGGAAACAGCTTCGCTCTGGATAGACCCCCTCGGAATTCCATTGGTAGTATGACTATGTGTCTATGGAAGTCCGAAATCAGGGTAGGTGTATTTGGTCTTAACCTGAGACTTGCACCGCTAATACTTGCGACAATCAATATACTTTGGTTTTGGTCGTCCAGGGCTTTTATAGGTTCTGTGTACGCCTCTGCTCGGTATATTGAGAATCGTAGTGTGTTGGGTGTGATGTCAAGACGGAAGTATCACTCCAGTCATATGGAGATGATGGTCACATAGGATACGGTACTGGTTCTCTTATATATTGCAGTCATCGGGATAAAATGACAAGGTCATGTTTATCCAATTATAGAGACTAGTTACCAGACATCCGACATGTGCTTCGTACGGGGCAGACACAATTCCAGCCCCAGGCCTAGCACGTGACATCCGATACTGGATCAAAATACGCAATACTTTATATACTACGCCTGATATAGATCAGCTTATTCCTATAAGCATGTTTCTGGAGAATTGGGTAGGCATGGCACTTTGCTAGAAGCCAACCTTGTCTTGTAAATCGGTATAAACGTAGTACTAGGTACTTACGTGTTCGGATAGTCCGATGACTGGATTTACTGCCAACATATCTGGGGATCTCATGGGTCGCTTCCCGAAGATTCACCAATGACGTATGACTCGCACTTAATTAATCTGGGATTAATTAGATGAGAGAGAAAATTAATCTGGGATTAATTACGGAGATATTTTATCTGAGATAAAATATCATTTAAAGAGAGAAAATGATTAATTTGGAATTAATCGATAAATTAATATATTCGATATATTATGCGAAATTGGATTTCAACGCGGAATTAAAATTAGATTTTAATTCGGGCGAACGAGTTAATTTAGAATTAATTCGTTAGCGACGTGAATAGTGATTTCGCTAGGCATATTCGATTAATTTCATCGCAACGGAAAATTCGTTAATTTGGAATTAGCGAACCCGAGCCCGGGATTGTTTGCAAGCGCATTCGCATTTTGAATTCGAGTGTGACACGTAAGTTAAATCAAGCGTCAAATCGCTAGTCGCATCAAGCGTCAAATCATTAGTCACTTTGAGTGATGTCACAACTTGTCACTTGATTGATTGAGTGATGTGACTTGATGGAAGTGGTTGGAAAGCTTTTTGAAAGCTTGATTGACATATATAATTATTTTATGTTTTGGTATATGTTGAATTGATTTTAGAAATCAATTAAGATTTACACATTTCCATCTCTCTCTCACTTCTTCTCTTTCTTCTTCCTCACACACGCCCACAGTGGGCTGTATTTTCCCTTTCTGTTCTGGTTTGACCGAGAGCTAAAGGAGAGGTAAAGAGTGATTTTTGTGGCAAAAATCAAGGGTGCTAGCACACAATTGGGGTCTTACGAAGGTGATAGGGAAACCAACCCGTGAGCTTGGAATCACCACCCAAAAAGCTTAGAGCTTGGACCAAATTTGGAGATCAAAAACAGTGGACTGCCGAATTTAATAAGAGGACAATATCTGCAGTTTACCGAGCACTCTTGGAGGGAGAAAATGATTTTGTTCTTCACCGCATCGCCTCAACTGATCATTGTGAGTATTCCACACCTCCTTGATGTATTCACTTTGTATTTTTATTGCTTGAAATGATCTTGGGATGCTTAGAGAATTCCAACAAGCCTTTGTCCACACTCCCGCAAACCCACACGTAGACCGGAGTTGTAAGGCCTATAGCAACTATTTCCTTGTGCTTGTGGACCATCATTATTTGGATGCAGTTGGACTTCTTGTCAGAAATGAGAACTTGTTGAGCCATTTAAACTGGGACGAGTTCGTATCCTATGACAATTGGGCTAAAAGATTCTGAAATGCCGATGGGCCACTCTATAGAAAATTTTTTCTTTATGCTTGTGTTTGGGCCCTCTATCATTTGAAGTTGTTTAGCTATGTTATCGCAAAGGTGTAAACCTGTTGGGCCTTTTCAACTGGGACAAGTTTGCACCGCGCAATGGTGTGGTTAAACGCTTTAAAATGATAATGGGCCGATCTATGCATTCTATACATCACACACATCTCATGCACCTCATACATACATGCACCATGTTAACACCCTCTATGTCCATAAAATACATCATAGATTCATGTTGGGTTAGGAAAGAGGGAAGACTCAATAAAAGACCGGTAAACAGATATGAGTGGATCAGAAAATGAGATATCTCGCGTGGATCAGTTGGAGAATGTTTTCGCCAAGATTACCGAACAGTTGCAAGCCTTGACTACTGCCATGGCAAATATAGATGTGCCCCGTGCTGGGGGAAACTCTGAGAATGTAAGATGTGAGGAGCCTCCAAATAGGTTGGGGGATGACATCCCCGCTTTTGATGATGATATGGCTGAATATGCTGCGGAGAGAATAGTAGGGTCTCAGACCGAGATACAGAAACTCCGTGACCAGGTAGATTCCGTTACCCGTAAGATGAAGGGTAATGACGAAGACTTACTAGACTATGAGGCGATGACTTTTGAAGAACAGCTTCCAGCTCAGTTCAAAATGCCCGATATGGCCAAGTTCAATGGGAAAGGGGACCCCGAGGGTCCATCTCCGACAATATATGTCAGTTATGAGTTCAGTGGGCCTGACACAGCGCCAAGTTCAGAAGATGTTTGGGATGTCACTTGAGGGGCACCCGTAGTGTGGTAACATAGCCTTGAAAGAAAGGTTAAGGAAGATTGGAGGGAATTGGCAGATGCATTTCTGAAACAGTATGTTACAGACTTGGAGATTGATTTGTCACTCTGTGATTTGGAGAACACTAAGCAGAAGCCGGAAGAAAGCTTCAAAGAGTATGTAGACCGCTGGAGAAGCCAGCTTCTGAAGATGCAGACTCGGCCCTCAGAGAATGACCAAATCAAAATGATCATCAAGGGCACCAAGCCCTCCATTTATGGAAAGTTGAGGAGAATGACCTCCATGATTGCAGATTTTCGACAGTTGAGGGAAACTGTCATGGATATAGAAGAAGAGGAAGCTGAGAACAGAAAGTTCTATGGCCATAATAGGAGGACTTTTGGGGGGGCATTCTGAGACCAAGCCCGCTGCTGCCGAAGTCGCTGCCATCAGAAACAGGCAATTCTCCAACCTTGGTAGACCTTTGTCGAAGGTATTTGAAAAGTTGAAGGGACAAGGACTCTTAAAACCCTTAGAGCCTAAACCACTTCCAGATCCTATACCACCCAACCTTGACCTAAGCCTGTATTGTCACTTCCATCAGAGGAGAGGCCACGAAACTGACAACTGTACCCGCCTTAGGCATGAAATCCAAAACCTCATTGATGCCCATAAAATACCTGATCCTGAGAAAGAACAACCCAACACACATCGGAACCCCCTACCAAATTACCACTCTGTTCCACCACCCACCTATATGATCAACTCTGGCCTACCCGAAGGCTTCATCCTCCAAGCTCTCAACTACCCAGCTTCTTTCATGAGGATATGGGATGACAACGGTGAAGAAACATAGGCCGAGGAAGAAGGCAATGTTGTGGATGATGAGACTGTTCTTCCTAGCTTATTTGATCGCAATTCTACATTTTAATAAAGACATTGATTTTATCTACTTGTTCGAACCTGTTCTTAATGATAATAAAGACGTTCATTTCATTTACTTGGCTGAGTCTCTTCCTTCAACCTGCAACATGAGTATGTTTGACAAAAGCATTCAACCCTGGTACTATGATACTCAGCGATGTTTAGAACGTAGGGAGTCCTCAGAAGAAGCGAGCAGAAAGGACAGGATATCCATTCAGAAATTGGGAAATGGGGCAGTGAGACTGTCAGACTTGGAAGGAAATGAGTTCACCAAGCCGATCAATGTGGGTAGATTGAAAATAGTACTTTCCCTAAGGAAGAGAAGAATGGTCATCAAAGGAATTAGCGGAAGACCTAACCCAACGGGATGGGAAACTCATTCACGCATGCATGCATACACGTAACATATTTTGCATTCTTTTTTATGTTTTGTGTTTGTTTTGTGTTCACAGGTTTTGAAGAAGAAAGAGAGGATGCGGCAAATGAAAGCCAATCAGAAGCATCAATATGACATCAGCGGGTTGGGGACGAGTCCCAGGGTTGAGGCCCATATCAGTATCAGTTTGGGGCGAGGCCCATATCAGTATCAGTTTGGGGCGAGGCCCATATCAGTATCAGTCTGGGGGCGAGGCCCATATCAGTATCAGTCTGGGGGCGAGGCCCATATCAGTATCAGTCTGGGGGCGAGGCCCATATCAGTATCAGTCTGGGGGCGAGGCCTATATCAGTATCAGTTTGGGGCGAGGCCCATAACAGTATCAGTTTGGGGCGAGGCCCATATCAGTATCAGTCTAGGGGCGAGGCCCATATCAGTATCAATTTGGGGCGAGGCCCATATCAGTATCAGTCTGGGGGTTAGGCCCACATCAGTATCAGTTTGGGGGTGAGGCCCATATCAGTATCAGTCTAGGGGCGAGGCCCACATCAGTATCAGTTTGGGGGCGAGGCCCATATCAGTATCAGTTTGGGGGCGAGGACCATATCAGTATCAGTTTGGGGCGAGGCCCATATCAGTATCAGTTTGGGGCTAGGCCCATATCAGTATCAGTGGGGGCGATGCCCACATCAGTATCAGTTTGGGGGCGAGGCCCATATCAGTATCAGTCTGGGGTGAGGCCCATATCAGTATCAGTTTGGGGCGAGGCCCATATCAGTATCAGTTTGGGGCGAGGCCCATATCAGTATCAGTTTGGGGCGAGGCCCATATCAGTATCAGTTTGGGGCGAGGCCCATATCAGTATCGTCTGGGGGCGAGGCCCATATCAGTATCAGTCTGGGGGCCAGGCATATATCAGTATCAGTCTGGGGGCGAGGCCCATATCAGTATCAGTCTGGGGCGAGGCCCATATCAGTATCAGTCTGGGGGAGGCCCATATCAGTATCAGTCTCGGGGCGAGGCCCATATCAGTATCAGTCTGGGGGCGAGGCCTATACCAGTATCAGTTGGGGCGAGGCCCATAACAGTATCAGTTTGGGGCGAGGCCCATATCAGTATCAGTTTGGGGGCGAGGCCCATATCAGTATCAGTTTGGGGCGAGGCCAATATCAGTATCAGTCTGGGGACTAGGCCCACATCAGTATCAGTTTGGGGGCGAGGCCCATATCAGTATCAGTCTGGGGGCGAGGCCCATATCAGTATCAGTTTAGGGCGAGGCCCATATCAGTATCAATTGGGGCGAGGCCCATATCAGTATCAGTTGGGGCGAGGCCCACATCAGTATCAGTTTGGGGGTGAGGTCCATATCAGTATCAGTCTGGGGGAGGCCCGTATCAGTATCAGTTTGGGGCGAGGCCCATATCAGTATCAGTTTGGGGGCGAGGCCCTATATCAGTATCAGTCTGGGGGAAGCCCGTATCAGTATCAGTTTGGGACGAGGCCCATATCAGTATCAGTCTGGGCGAGGCCCATATCAATATCAGTTTGGGGCGAGGCCCATATCAGTATCAGTCTGGGGGCGAGGCCCATATCGGTATCAGTTTGGGGCGAGGCCATATCAGTATCAGTCTGGGGGCGAGGCCCATATCAGTATCAGTTTGGGGGCGAGGCCCACATCAGTATCAGTTTGGGGGCGAGGCTCGTATCAGTATCAGTCTGGGGGCAAGGCCCATATCAATATATGTTTGGGGGTCAGGCATATATCAGTATCAGTCTGGGGGCGAGGCCCACATCAGTATCAGTTTGGGGGTGAGGTCCATATCAGTATCAGTCTGGGGGAGGCCCGTATCAGTATCAGTTTGGGGCGAGGCCCATATCAGTATCAGTTTGGGGGCGAGGCCCTATATCAGTATCAGTCTGGGGGAAGCCCGTATCAGTATCAGTTTGGGACGAGGCCCATATCAGTATCAGTCTGGGCGAGGCCCATATCAATATCAGTTTGGGGCGAGGCCCATATCAGTATCAGTCTGGGGGCGAGGCCCATATCGGTATCAGTTTGGGGCGAGGCCCATATCAGTATCAGTCTGGGGGCGAGGCCCATATCAGTATCAGTTTGGGGGCGAGGCCCACATCAGTATCAGTTTGGGGGCGAGGCCCGTATCAGTATCAGTCTGGGGGCAAGGGCCCATATCAATATATGTTTGGGGTGCGAGGCCCGCATCAGCATCAGTTTGGGGATGAGTCACAGGGCCGAGGCCCGCATCAGCATCAGTTTGGGTATTAGTCCCATAGCCGAGGCCCATATCAGTATCAGTTTGGGGCGAGGCCCATAGCAATATCAGTTTGGCGGGCGAGGCCCACATCAGTGTCAGTTCAGGGGCGAGGCCCACATCGGTATCGGTTTGGGGGCGAGTTCACATCAGATCATGCATCCATGCATACATACAATTTTTATTTGTTCACAGGATTTTAGCTGTAAAGACCATCTTATCAAGTAACGATTCAAAATGAGCCCCTCTCATCAAGCAACAGATGCCGAAAATGGCGCTCCAAAATGGAGCACACACACAACAGATGCCGAAAATGGCGCTCCAAAATGGAGCACACACAACAGATGCCAAAAATGGCGCTCCAAAATGGAGCACACACACACAATAGATGCCGAAAATGGCACTCCAAAATGGAGCACACACACAACATATGCCGAAAATGGCGCTCCAAAAATGGAGCACAGTTCGAAAATAGACCACCAGATCAACTCAGTTCGAAGCAGCAGGCAGGTCAGGTGGCAGCTGGCGAGCCAGGTAAGTGAAAATGCATGCTTAACTTTGATAGGATTGTCACTGTACACATTACACAAGTCTCATCAAAGTGGGGGCGACTGTAGGCACTGCATTTTTGCATATAAGTCCCATGATGAGTCTCATTTAGAGGCATTACCTTTTAAGTCGGCGAAGTCGTGGGAAACGGACGTCGGAAGGGGAAATTCAGAATAAGTATGTCATCAGGTTCATTTCACAAGTTCACTGTTTTCGTTCGTGCTGCGTTCGGACCACGTTCGAACGTCAAGAATATTACGGGCCGTTCGTGTAGCGTTCGAATTGATGTTCGAACGTGTCTGTATTTCTGTTTTGCGCTAGCCTCACAAACTACACACCAAGCCCATCTCACTCAGCCCAATCCAAAATAATTAAAACATTTTAAAAAAACACAAATCAAATTAAATTAATTAAAACTAATTAAAATTATAATTAAATCACCTACCATTTTATAAATCACATTCCTATTTAAAATATAATCACTTCCTAAATTTAAATATTCACTAACCAATTTAATATATTACCCCTTACCACAATTACCCAAAAATATAAATATCATTCCTTAAATAATATATCCCACCCAATTACATGATTTTTATCCCCTTAATAAATTGATGCATCCATATTTTTACTTGATCTCTTTCCTTAAAATCCATGTAAACTCTAGCTTGTCACATAAAAATAACACAAACTTCAACCCTTGCTCCGAACTTTCACGGCATGAGACAAAAAAAAAAACGAAACCCTAACACTCACTCTCTCTTCTCTCCTTGGAACCTCTCGCCCATCTCTCTCTCAAAACCATACAATAACCCCTAGCTCTTGCCTCTCTCTCGTCCATTGAAGAAACGAAACCAAAAAGACCAAAAAAACCCAGGCAGAGCCATATCCAGCACCTCACGTTAATGGCTCCTCACCACATAATTGACACATACACGTTGTTGGTTAATCTAAGGTCCCAAGATCAATAACAAGACATGAAACATGCATGAATACATCAACGGAGGTAGCGGAATACTCACATTGATCGGTTATGTCGATTTGAAGATGAATCAAGCCCAAAAACGTACTGCCTTTGAGCTCCACTGCATGCAGTCCACTGCCTCCAAAACAGAAATTTGAGATGGGAACGGAGCTCAAGCTTCGTCGGATGGATCCCGTCTCATGGTCGAACCTCCCTACCACCTTCGCAAGACTTGTAGTGTGCTAGCACTTGATTTCTCACCATGAGAAACCACTCTTGCTTCCTTTAACTCACGCCCAAACTGGTTCCAAACCAGTGAACACTCCCTTGTGTTGCCGTGAGAGAGAAGAGAGAAAATGAGAGAAAATTGTGTAATGGTTTGTTAATTAAAATGATTTACCAAAAATCAATTTATATTTATGCCATAATTTATTAAATTAATAATAACTTATGACACAAATTCATGCAAAGGCTTAGAGTGTCAAACACTTCATTTCCATGCAATACCATTGAGTGCATTGTACACAATCTCCATGCAAAGCATTAGAGTGTCAAATAAGCATAATATGACATGTGTCAAAGTTAATGCATATCTTGACATGTGTCATGTGGGCCCCACACGTTTCCAATGAAAGTGGGCCCACGTGCACTCACGCGTTCGGGTTCGATATTTCCGAAATACCGAGCTTACGTCGCGACGTTAATTCAATCGAATAATTTGACGTCGCTAACGAATTAATTCCAAACTAACTCGTTTGCCCGAATTAAAATCTAATTTTAATTCGCGTCGAAATCTAATTTCGTATAATATATCGAATATATTAATTTACCGATTAATTCCAAATTAATCGTTATCTCTCTCTAGACGATATTTTATCCCAGATAAAATATCTCCGTAATTAATCCTAGATTAATTTTCTCTCTCTTCTGTTATAATCCCAGATTATTCAAGAGTGCAAGTTGTGCGTCATCGGTGGATTATCGGGAAGCGACCCATGAGATCTCCGGATAAGTTGGCAGTAAATACGGTCGTCGGAGTATCCGAATCACGTACGTACCAAGTACTACGTTCTACCGATTTACGAGACAAGGTCGACTCCTAGCAAAGCACCAAGTCTGCCCAATTCTCCGGACATATCCTCTAAGGATATTAAGATCTGTATCAAGCGTAGTATACAAATGTATTGTGCATATCGGCCCAGTATCGGATGGTCACGTGCTAGGGCTGGGGCTGGATAAGTGTCTGCCCCGTCCGAAACACATATCGGATGTCTGGTAACTAGTCTCTATAATCGGATATTCATGACCTGGTCATAATATCGATTGGATGCGCATCACTAAAAGAGCACTAATACCGTATCCTGCGTGACATCATCTCCATTATGACTGGAGTGATACTTCCGTCTCGACATCACATCCAATACACTACGATTCCTGATAAACCCAGAAGAGGTGAACACAGAACCAGTTAAGATCCCCCAACCACCAAACCCAAGTTTACCGATTGTCGTAAGTATTAGCGATGTAAGTCTCAGGTTAAGACTATACACACCTACCTTGATTTCGGCCTCCCATAGACACCTAGTCATAATACCAATGGGATTCCGAAGGGTCTATCCAGAGCGAAGCTGTTTCCCGTACCATCGGTGAAACACGACCTCCTATCGCACTTGCACAAGTATCCAATACTTATATATATGAGAACTATGCCGTTGTGCCCTCACAACGCGCACAAGTGCAATACTAGCCTATTCCGCATTATCGATGTCCAGTCTCGATAATACTACGGCTAGGGATATTTAATGATTAATCCTTCGTGGACTGATACTGTCTCATATCATCTCAATCCAGGAACTAATCATAGGGACCTCTCTTCATTTATATATCTATGGTGATCTAATCACAAATGACGAGAGTGCAATTTCCTTGTTACATAGTTAATTTGCTACAACAACACAATGATCTGTGCAAATAGTGACGCTATGGGTCATTTTGTCCAACAATCTCCCACTTGGCACATTGCGAGTCACTCAAGTGTCCTACACCTGAACTATGTACGGTTCGCTCAAATTGCTGAGGAAAGGTTTTCGTCAGCGGATTTGTTTGATTATCGTTTGACGCGATTTATACGATCATCACATCGCCACGATGTATGATCCGAACGAATCAGATGATATAGAAGTATATATCTGGATCGTCGATGAGACCTTTAATTCCTTAGCCTGTGCTGACGCCTAGCTCAGCTGCTAACAGAACTATATCTAATCTAATTAGATTTATTTTGACCCAAATGACTTCTATTGCTGCCTCAGCTGCAGCAATAATCCGCATTTGTTGTTTATTCGGCAACAGTTATCTTGCTTGGAAGATTTCCAGCTCACTGTCCCGGTGTTCAAACTTTATAGTACCGCAGTATTTAATTGTTTGGAAACTTGCAGCAGTGATCCCAGTCACTTCAAGTTCTCCTTCTCCATAGTTTAAGATAGCATCTTTAGTTCTCAGAGATACTAACAGATGTTCTTAACTTCAATCCAGTGACTGTCACTTGGATTGACCTGATTGTGACTCCATATGCTTGAAGCGTATGAGACACCAATACAAGTACATTTTAAATGTACAATTTCCCAGAGAGTGTTAACAACTCCAAATCTATCCCAGTAGATCTTTATTCCTTGAATAAAGGTTGTTACTCCCCAGAATTCTACGGAGAATTTCTATTGAAAATATCTATGAAAGCCAAGCTTTCAACAATTTTTTATGGGAATTTCACTGTCAGTGCGCTCTCCCACTAACCTCCTTATATACACAAGAATTATTTCGTTTTGAGTCAAATCATAAACCATTATGATTATTTCAAAACGACAGTTCCAAGAACCATATGCTTGCATCAATCCAAACATGGATCGAATAACCCGCAAACCTTGTTTGTCGGTTATACAAAATCGTCAGGATGTTGTAAACATCCTCCAAAAGGTTTCCTTTTCAGGAAAGCGATTTTGATTTGTAACTGACATATTTCATAAATGAAATATACAGTTATCAACAAGCATCTTCAAAATGGATTTACCATGGCAACAGGTAAAAGGTTGAACCGTTATTAACATAATGTTGATAACGATACCTTTCCGTCAAAACCTTAGCTTTGCACGTTGGTATGTTGCCTTCCATGTATGTCTTCCTTGAAGACGTTTAATGTACCATAGGCACAATGCCTTGTGGTACAACAACTAGTATCCAAACATAGTTGTTATACATGGAATCCATTTCGGACTCATGGCACTTTGCCATAACAGGGAGTCGATACCTCGTATCATCACTTCCTCATAACGTACGGATGTCGGATGGTACACCTCCATAAGATTGACATCTTTATGAGGTGATCAGAAACCCATACCCTAGGTTGTTTTCTGACTCTATCCGATCTACTAGTTCTTGTGTATTTGAAGATTAATGGTATAGATTCATCATAGATGAACTATTTGTGTTCCATTAAGGACTTCGTGCCTTGAACAGTATTACTCCGATTTTCATCGAGTATCACTATCCTCCCACTGACCACTGCATATCGGTATTCCTCTCAGGAAAAACCGCATGGTGAGCAACAATTACATTGTTCTCATGTGGGATTTATAAGTACTATACTAAAGGTTTCCCTTAGGATAACCTATATTGGCACTTATCCAATTTGGGTCTTTAGTTTGGTATCATCCAAACGTATGCCTGGCATACCCAAATTATCAGGAATGAGAAACCCTTCTTTTCTCCTGTTCATATCCTATATGATATCTGTCAAACAGATTTATATGGAACCTTATTCTAAATAAGTTTTGCACTGTTAATACATATCCTGTTGAAGGAAATAGTAGCTCAGAGCGACTCGTGATAAACCTTATCATGTCCAACAAAATTCGGTTTTGGTTCGGACACACCGTCTAACTGACGTGTCTCGAGAGGAGTCCTCATATGAAAGAATACCGTACTCTTTCATGTACGTATGAAACTTACTGCTTAAGTATTTTCCATTACGGTTTTACCGTGGCGGAATAATACTATAGCCGATCTGTTTGTCTACTTCGTGTCGAAACTCTAAAAGTTTCCGATCTGTGTTCTTCAAAAGAAACACATAACCACAACGTGATGTCACATCCGTTAAGGTCACGAAATATTCATGTTCACATCTAGCCTAGCTAGATATGGGCCCACTTACTTCACCATGAATAGGGCTAACAGATCGGTGGCCCTTTTACTATTACCAAGTAAATAGTATTTTAGGTATTTAACCTAATAAACTAGATTCGTAGACCTTATTTGAATAGTCAAATCAGTCCTAGTACCCACTCTTAAAAAGTGTGGATATACGAGTCTTGTTTAATTGTGTCCTAGACAACAATGCCACAAATAAGTCTCCATTGATCAAATCAATTTGAGCTATTTATTTGTCATTTATATGTTTGAGATTTTATTTATATTCAAAATATAAATTCTGTTATTTACATCCAATGTATTTATCTCAGTATCACTTTATATAATGAAACACTTTAGTGTTCTAGAATATAAAGGTTTTATCCGCAATGGATTAAACACTGATATAGAGATAATGTCTCTAGTAAAACTAGTTACATAATAACATTTCCTAATTTAAGGTACCTGCCCAAAGGGTAGTTCCCAAACTTAGGTATTTACGGTCGAAACAGCGACTTTCGTCCCGTTTCCAATCCGCAAGAAATCTCGGCTTGAAGCCAGTATCCAGCTCACAGCGGATTCTGAACGTCAATACATATATGTATTATGTACCACACTAAGTATTTAAAATTCAATTTCAATACTAGTAGTGAACATAACTTTGACAAATATTTTTAAAGTTAGAGCCTCGCCCTTTCTTTAATTCCTTCGTGTCTTCCATATCCAAATGGTAGTCACTTGGGATATGACAATTATCCTTTTCAATATTTCACAAACCTTTGGCCAAGCCTTGGGTTTCGGAATATCGAAACGATGTGCACCTTGTGCTACATGCCCAATTGCAAACTTTGACTTTTCTCCACTAGAATAGTCAAATCATTCTTCAAGAATTATTAATTGCAATTTTAATACTTTTAAATCTAAAGATAGATTTATTATAAGTATATTAATTAAGCACTAAAGTCATCATCACATAAATCTTCCAAAGACTTTATGCTCTACTATTTGCTTAATAATGGGCTTAGTCATAATAAGTTATTTTATCAAATAAATTAACCTATTATTAATTCCCAATTGAAAATTAAATCATTTAAAACATTTAATCCAAGGATTATATATTTTAAATATTCAACCTTTCAATTCTATCTTGATTTCAATAGTCCAACTATTTAATCAATTTAATAAGGTACTATTTATTATAATGATTACAATAATCCAATTATTTAATCAACTATAATTTTAATATTGATTACTATAATCCATTTATAAAATCAACTATCATTTTAATTCAATTATATTGATTACTATAATCCAATTATAAAATCAACTATATATTGAATAAGTTTGTATATAGTCCAACTATATATTTAAAAAAACAACATAAAATATTAGTCCAACTAATACTTTTGATTAATACGACGAGTAAAATATAAATGAGCGTGTTTAGCGAGTAATTGAACGAATGTTGCAAATTCAATACTTGCCTCCCACTATTTTTCGTCGAGCCTCTAACCCTCTGTGGAGTACTCGGGAAACCGTGTTTCCTAGTGGGCTAGGATCCCATTAAATAACACACAACCCTGACTTTGGCCAATAAAAAAGCTGTATGCTATTTAACTAGGTAGATCTCACAGATCAATTGGATCTCATCCAATTCCTAGATCCGGTTAGGTGGACATCCAAGTCCGAAACATATATACAATATATATGTCATATATCCAATATATTTTCCTAACCCTATCCTCTGAATCATCTAGGCCATGGCTTTGGCCAAAAACAAACCTAATGATTCCAGTTAAGCGGGACCCATTGACGAGGAAAGTTTCGTAATCAATGTCATTGGACAAAAAGTGATCTGACTTTGGCCAATAAAAATCACGATTTGGACAAGACACCGATATCTAACAAAACTCTCATGATTCAAGTACATCCTAGATTGACAAAGGTCTTGACTTTGGTCAAAACAAACCAATGCCAACTTCGGATCTTGAACAAGAATCATTCAATGGAAGGATATTTGCTTAATATATGTTGAGGGATTTTCGCATGCAAATTGGCTACCAATTTTAATTATCTTTGTTAAGGTCTCATCATCATACACCCTTAAACATGCATTCTAAATACATAATAAAGCGAGTATGAAATAAAATAATAACGATATGCGGATGGATACTTTACACATTGATCCTAGATCAAATCTCTCTCTTTCTCACTCAAGCTAGCACTTGTACTACTTCTACCCCCCGTTACACTACACTTCTAAAGAAACCTCATATACATAGAGGGGAATAGGTGAGAAGAGAATACAAAGAGAAAGAAGGTGATAAGGCTGGACACGCAGGTCCAATTTAATAAATCAAATTTATTACAACAATTTCCAAAATTGCCCACCCGACTAATATCCATCCGATATACGTTATTCATTCAACACAACCATGTATTCACACATACAAGCATGCTATCAATCAATCTAATCAAATTAATTAATCTGATAATTAAGTGATCATCCAATGTTCAAACAACGATTTGATTTTGTTCGAGTCAAACTCGTTTTTGCGAATAAGTACTCAAAGTACGAATTCATGAATTAAATTAAACTACATAATTAAATCCAATTTAACATGTATTTAATACTAATTCACTATTCAATTCCAAATTGAATATTGCACTTTATATTAATAAACCTTTTACGATTTAAATTCCAAATTCAATCGTGTCGGGACTCAAAGTCCGATTAACGTCCAACGTCAATTTAATTTAAGTCTAATGGGCTTCAATTAATTTCTTTAGGCATGGGCTTCGGCAACCAAAGCCCAATAGTGGGATCACCCAAAATGCCTTAGAAATCAATTTCGGCCCATTAGGCCCAATTAAACTTTAAAGGTTCATTAGTCGCAATTGGGCTTTATGGTTAAGGTTTTGGGCCCAATTGGATCCAATCCACTTGGCCTAAACCAAACTTGATAAATCAAGCCCAATAGGCCCAATTACAACTTAAATTCTAATTTCCAAAATTAGGCCCAATTAATTAAATCCAAAAATCCAATTTTCACAATTTAATTACCAAAAGTGCATTACGATGATTAATGACCTAAATCGATATTTCCGAAGCACCAAATTAGTCCAATTAATCATGCTTAATTCATTATCACATGTCAAACACACATAATGAAAAATCAAACCCATAAACATGCTTGCTAAGTCTCGGCCAAGGAAGGTTTTTTGTCCGATTTGAATTCAATCCGATTAATTACACAATCGACAACGTATTAACTTCCCGAATGATTTCATACACATCCAATGTTCATAAAATCAAAATATACCAAGACATTTAGGGCATTCACATTCGGCCAAGGTATGGAATTTAGGGTTTATGTTCAATTCAAAGTACAATCCAATTGACATTAAATTAACATCATCCTACATGATTTAACTCATCCAATGAATCAAAATCAACAAAATTCCAATGATTCAAAATCAATATACATTCGGCCAAGGTGACAATTTGGGGAAAATAATTCCAAATCTATTTTCATCAAATTAGTCCAACCAAAATGAATTTAAACATGTTATAAGCATACTCAAACAAACAATTCATTCAAATCATGCTCAACAAACATTTACCCAAATTTTTAAGCCCTACAAATTTCATGCTTGCAACTTTAGCTCATGATGCCATTGTTGGTTAATCTAAGGTCCCAAGATCAAAACAAGACATGAAACATGCATGAATACATCAACGGAGGTAGCGGAACTCACATTGATCGGTTATGTCGATTTGAAGACGAATCAAGCCCAAAAACGTACTGCCTTGAGCTCCACTGCATGCAGTCCACTGCCTCCAAAACAGAAATTTGAGATGGGAAACGGAGCTCAAAGCTTCGTCGGATGGATCCCGTCTCATGGTCGAACCTCCCTACCACCTTCGCAAGACTTGTAGTGTGCTAGCACTTGATTTCTCACCATGAGAAACCACTCTTGCTTCCCTTTAACTCACGCCCAAACTGGTTCCAAACCAGTGAACACTCCCTTGTGTTGCCGTGAGAGAGAAGAGAGAAATGAGAGAAAATTGTGTATGGTTTGTTAATAAAATGATTTACCAAAAATCAATTTATATTTATGCCATAATTTATTAAATTAATAATAAACTTATGACACAAATTCATGCAAAGGCTTAGAGTGTCAAACACTTCATTTCCATGCAATACCATTGAGTGCATTGTACACAATCTCCATGCAAAGCATTAGAGTGTCAAATAAGCATAATATGACATGTGTCAAAGTTAATGCATATCTTGACATGTGTCATGTGGGCCCCACACGTTTCCCAATGAAAGTGGGCCCACGTGCACTCACGCGTTCGGGTTCGATATTTCCGAAATACCGAGCTTACGTCGCGACGTTAATTCAATCGAATAATTTGACGTCGCTAACGAATTAATTCCAAACTAACTCGTTTGCCCGAATTAAAATCTAATTTTAATTACGCGTCGAAATCTAATTTCGTATAATATATCGAATATATTAATTTACCGATTAATTCCAAATTAATCGTTATCTCTCTCTAGACGATATTTTATCCCGATAAAATATCTCCGTATTAATCCTAGATTAATTTTCTCTCTCTTCTGTTATAATCCCAGATTATTCAAGAGTGCAGTTGTGCGTCATCGGTGGATTATCGGGAAGCGACCCATGAGATCTCCGGATAAGTTGGCAGTAAATACGGTCGTCGGAGTATCCGAATCACGTACGTACCAAGTACTACGTTCTACTACGACTGATTTACGAGACAAGGTCGACTCCTAGCAAAGCACCAAGTCTGCCCAATTCTCCGGACATATCCTCTAAGGATATTAAGATCTGTATCAAGCGTAGTATACAAATGTATTGTGCATATCGGCCCAGTATCGGATGGTCACGTGCTAGGGCTGGGGCTGGATAAGTGTCTGCCCCGTCCGAAACACATATCGGATGTCTGGTAACTAGTCTCTATAATCGGATATTCATGACCTGGTCATAATATCACGATTGGATGCGCATCACTAAAAGAGCACTAATACCGTATCCTGCGTGACATCATCTCCATTATGACTGGAGTGATACTTCCGTCTCGACATCACATCCAATACACTACGATTCCTGATAAACCCAGAAGAGGTGAACACAGAACCAGTTAAGATCCCCCACCACCAAAACCAAAGTTTACCGATTGTCGTAAGTATTAGCGATGTAAGTCTCAGGTTAAGACTATACACACCTACCTTGATTTCGGCCTCCCATAGACACCTAGTCATAATACCAATGGGATTCCGAAGGGTCTATCCAGAGCGAAGCTGTTTCCCGTACCATCGGTGAAACACGACCTCCTATCGCACTTGCACAAGTATCCAATACTTATATATATGAGAACTATGCCGTTGTGCCCTCACAACGCGCACAAGTGCAATACTAGCCTATTCCGCATTATCGATGTCCAGTCTCGATAATACTACGGCTAGGGATATTTAATGATTAATCCTTCGTGGACTGATACTGTCTCATATCATCTCAATCCAGGAACTAATCATAGGGACCTCTCTTCATTTATATATCTAAGGTGATCTAATCACAAATGACGAGAGTGCAATTTCCTTGTTACATAGTTAATTTGCTACAACAACACAATGATCTGTGCAAATAGTGACGCTATGGGTCATTTTGTCCAACACACGTACCCTCACACTTCATCACATCACCCCTCACGTACACTAACCATCACGAACTCTACCCTCCCAAAGTTAAGACCGAATAAATAACCTACAAACCTTGCCCTCTCTCACTTAATACACCCATCCTCACTTCCATCCTTTCACTTCCTTCAACACCTCGCCACACCCAGCACCCCCATTATTCTTGCATAATAAATCGCTATCTCCATTCACCCTAAGCCCGCCAAACTGCACTTAAATCACAAAAATCTGCCCAGTAAAACTGCTTTCTGACCACCGAAAGCTTTCCAGAAAACCATCCCTCATTACTGCAAAAATCACCTAAAAACAGCCCCTACACATAGCAAAATAGTGAATAAAGAACTCCAAAAAAAACTGCAACACTGGCATTTTTTAACCGCAAAATAGTGCATTATACAGCAAAAACAGTCACTGAAAAATAGCATCAAAAATAGCAGCGAAACGTTGGAAAACAGTCGGCCCGACCAATGAAAACGGTGAGGAAGACGCAAACCAGTGAACGAGAAAAGTTACGGAGCGTTAGCCCTTCCGATCACCGTGCAACGTGAGTCCGAGAGTCGACGTAAAGGTTTAGACCTGAGGGCACTTTTTACATCTATTTTCATTCGTATTTTTATTGTTTATATTTGCATGAGTATTGTGGAATGATGTTGTGTTGTGGCCCTTGAATAAAATGGAAAATGTATCGCCTCTTGTGGTATTAGGATGGAAACCCAGACATAAATTCTGTAGCCGAATCCGAATGGACGGTATGCGGCTTGTACTTGGGATACAACTCCACGTACCACTTGAGCAAACGCTCATATTTCGATTTATTTTGTCTTGTTTGTTTATTATCCGTTATTTAATTTCTGCATGTTATTTGTTTGTGTAATGATGAGATAAAGCGCAAGGGCTTAGTAAGTTGGATTAAAGGTCCTCTATTTCGGGGGTTAAAATCCTTTACCACGATGCTTTGCCGCGCCGGATGACGTATATTCGGTTGAATGTAAGATGTGTTCAATCGGGAATACAAAGTCTGATATTGTTGTCTTTATTTTTATATGCATTATGATATTAGCGTATGGGCTTAGTAAGTTGGATTAAAGGTCTTCCGTTTTGAGGGGTTAAAATCATTTACCACGATGCTTTGCCGCGCCAGATGATGTATATTCGGTTGAATGTGGGATGTGTTCAATCAGGTATACAAAGTCCGATATCATTGTCTTTATTTTTTATGCATTATGATATTAGCGTATAGGCTTAGTAAGTTGGATTAAAGGTCCTCCGTTTCGAGGGGTTAAAATCCTTTACCACGATGCTTTACCGCGCCAGATGACGTATATTCGGTTGAATGTAAGATGTGTTCAATCGGGTATACAAAGTCCGATATCATTGTCTTTATTTTTATATGCATTATGTCATTAGCGCATGGGCTTAGTAAGTTGGATTAAAGGTCCTCTATGTCGAGGGGTTAAAATCCTTTACCACGATGCTTTGCCGCGCCTTGTAGCTCGTTATTATTTATTAGGTGTCATCTATTCACCCGTTCACGTATGTGTCATGTTGTTTACTATTTTTTTGAGATCACTGCTGTAACCCCGTTCGAACGTGTTTCAGAATGCCGCACGAACGAATGTTTTCTGTCTCAGTTCGTTCGAACGCGTTCTCGAACGCTACACGAACGTGAACCTTCTGTTTCCCATTCGAACGCGTTTACAAACGCTATTCGAACGCGCACGTATTTCCTTTGTTTTATCATGCATCAGGTCTAGACCCGTTCGAACGCGTTATCAAACGCTATACGAACACGAACCTTCTATTTACTGTTCGAACACGTTTTCGAACGCTACACGAACGCGCATACACTGAACCGAGTCCTTTTCATCACATGTCATGCATAATTGTTTCTTAGGTGATTTCTCTTGTATCATGTAATCAATCATACTATTTGTATTCCTGCATTTCTTTATTTGATGTGTTCATGAGATGGTATTCAAGCATGATTTAGCCCATTTAGTTGTTCATTTTCAAGCATGATTAGTCATTTATTTTGCGTTTGGAATTTACATTATGCTTAGGTTGTTCTTTGTTTTCCACATTATATGATCGAAGTATGTTCATGAGATTGTCGTGTGCTATTGCATGTTTGCCGTTATGATGATTACTTTTGTGCATGTGAACTTAAAAGTAGAATACTCCTTGGAAATAAATGTTGTTTAGGCTTGGTTAAATTATTACACAAATCATTTCATTACAAGTGACATAAGTAAGGGACCATTCTGAACCCAACGGTTTGAGGTCTTCTCTTGCGAGGAGTGAGTGCTGCCTTAAATCTTTGTCCCGGTTCACACCGGGTGGCGACTCCATTATTCTCCGGTTTAGTCCCCAACGGGCTACTCCGTACTCCCAACCGGGCCGAGAGCCCGGAACAGCATGTGTCGCCCAGTTTCTGTGTCCCACAATACTCATACAAACAATTTGATTAAAACATGCTCAAATCAAAAATACCCAAATTTTAGTATATAAACCCTAATCAGATTTCTTGCTCAAATAGCTCCATGATACCATTGTTGGGTTTCTAAGGTGTCCCAAGATAAATTTAAGCAAGAAATCATGTGAATACTCAAAGGAGAAAAGCAGAAATAAACTCACATGAACGGATTTTGGATGCGTTGATAACAAAAAATTTTCCTTTGAAAAGTCCTCCAAGATCTCCTCTTTGAAGTTGAATCCAAGCTCCAAGCTTTGATATTGATTCCAAGCTCAATGGATTAGTTTCCCTATCACCTTATATGATTCCTTGGTGTGCTAGCACTTGAAAAATTTTGAAACAAAAATTTTCATTTTGCCTTGTGAAGGATTCGGCCAAGAGAGAAAAATGGGGAGAGAGAGAGAGCTTTTCAATTTTTTGTTTTTTGTTTTCTAAAACCTTTTACCAAAAGTCTCACAAATTTTGGTATATGCTTTTCCAAAAAGCAAAACAAATATTTGGAGGGAAAATGGCATTAATTGCTCTCAACTACTCCCATCACTCAAAAAGTGACTTGTATCACATCACTCAAAGTTGCTGTGACTTCCATCACAAAATGTGACTTGCGATGTGACTTGTGGGCCCTACTTTAATTCAAAATATGAGTGGGCCTGCAAACACATTTCGGGCTCGGGTTCGTTAATTCTGAATTAACGAATTTCTCGTTGCGACGTAATTAAATCAAATTTAATTAAATAATTATGCCTAGCAAAATTACTATTCACGTCGCTCGCGAATTAATTCTAAATTAATTCGTTCGCCCGAATTAAAATCCAATTTTAATTCCGCGTCGAAATCTAATTTCGTTTTATATATCGAATGTATTATTTTATCGATTAATTCCAAATTAATCGTTCTCTCTTCAAATAGTATTTTATCCCAGATAAAATCTCTCCGCAATTAATCCTAGATTAATTATATTCGAATCATACGTCATCGGTGAATCTTCGGGAAGCGACCCATGAGATCCCTGGATATGTTGGCAGTAAATCTGGTCGTCAGACTATCCGAACTCGTACGTACCTCGTACTACGTTTTTACCGATTTACGAGACATGATTGGCTTCTAGCAAATCACCGTGCCTACCCAATTCTCCAGAAATATTCTTAAAGGAATATTTAATCTATGTCAGGCGTAGTATACGTAGTATTGCGTATTGCGATCCAGTATCGGATGTCACATGAAAGGTCTGGGGCTGGAATAGTGTCTGCCCCGTACGAAGCATATATCGGATCACAAGCAACTAGTCTCTTTAATCAGATAATCATGACCATGTCATAGTATCCTGATGGTTGCAACCAATTAGAGTACCAGTTCTGTATCCATGCGTGATCATCATCTCCATATGACTGAAGTGATACTTACATCTTGACATCACACCCAATACACTACGATTCTCAATAAACCCAGAAGAGGCGTACACAAAACCTGTTAAAGTCATGGACGACCAAAACCAAAGCGTATTGATTGTCGCAAGTACTAGCGATGCAAGTCTCAAGTTAAGACCAAATACACCTACCCTGATGTGGATTCTCATAGACACATAGTCATACTACCAATGAGATTTTGCGGGGTCTATCCAGAGCGAAGCTGTTTCCGTACCATCGGTAAACACAACCTCCTATCACACTTGCATAAGTATCCAATACTTAAATATATGAGAACTATTTTGTTACGCTTCCATAACACGCATAATTGCAATACTAGTCTATTCCGCATTATCGATGTCCAGTCTCGATAATACTACGAATATGGATATTTAATAATTAAACCGTTATGGATTGATATTGTCTCATATCTAATAATCTGGAACTAATCAAATATAAGACTTTTATCATTTATATATTAAGTAATCAAATTACAAAATGATAAAATGCAATTTCCATTGTCACATAGTTAACTTGTACAAAAACCACAATGTCTTTTACAAATAGTGACGTTATGGGTCATAATTATCCAACACATCATATACGGTATTGCATTGATGGCTACTCTATTATCAATCAATACTTTGGTGATGGGTAACCCATTGGCTTTTGCTTTCACATACAACGGCAGCAAGTGCTTGGTCATCTGCGGTGGTTATTTTAGGAATATCACCTTCCTTGATAGGCTTATCTCTTCACTCTCGTTGTTGGCCCGAGGCATTTCTCCTCCCGTGTCACATACAAAAGGTGGTAACGTGACTGGTGTATTGTGAGAGACATTATTGACAGTCATTCTTTTTTTCTACCCTGGTAACGATCCGTTTTATTTTTGGCATCCCATACAGGACAAGGTATGGAGATCGTCCCAAGTCATCTCCTAACGTTCCGACTGCAGGGTTGTCGGCCTCATACAATTCTTTGAGAAGCCGATTATGTGATATTCCCCTTCTTCGTGTTTCTGTCCTGATGTCTATTTCTTCTTCTATGTATGTTGTTTCTTCGTCCGATGCCTCTCTATCTGTTATTGAGAGTGCCGCAAATTCGGTTTCATCACCATCATAAACATCTTCGTTATTTCCAGACCCCCCACTGTTGTCCCCCTTGAATTTCTCGGACAACAAGTAATGATTAGCCACAACTGGTGGCATACTACCGAACTGAATGATGATAGGGGGCTCTTCATTGTCTATCTCGTCTCGCTTTGTCTATCAAACCTGGTACGCTTCTCGCAGTCGGTCGTTGTCCCTCATCGGTCTTCATTCTCTTTACTATTTTCATCTGGTTTATTTCCTGCATAGGCATTACGATCTGCGGTGACCTTCACTTCACCTTGCTGGCGCATCATACGGCCATAATTTCAATGGTGTCGCCTCAGTTGCGTCCTTGTCATTTCGTCCACATGAGGGTAATTTCTTTCTAGATGTTGCCTCGAACACGGCCTGCGGTATGAATGCCATACGTTAGGCCGATGAATCTTTGGTCTAAACGTCCTTACATTTTGGACGAAGTTTGAATTCTCGCCGTAGAACCTTGGTGCAAATGGTCCGTGGCTGCCATGTTATTGGCTCTTTCTTTACAGGCCTTTCGCAGGTACTCTCCAACTCTCTCATCCATTCCATATTTTCTTACACCGTACACAAAGGTTTTGCTGATCCTCCCGTTCTTGGGGTGCTTTAATCCTTTCCAGAGCGTTTGGACGATGACCATCATGTTCTTTATCTAGGACCAACTTGAATTTTGGCAAATTCAATTTGGTAAGATCTGAGTTGATCATGTTTAATTCCACTGGCTTTGGAAACGGGTTGTCGTCCACTGCCATCTTTTTTTTGAACGTTATTCGTCCAGATTCTATAGCATCCTGCAAAACATTCCGAAAAACAAGACAGTTATTAGTTGAATGGGACCACGCATTATGCCACTTATAATATTTTTTCCCGCCGATTTGCTCGGCGCTTGGCAACGTGTGGCGATCGCTCAAGCTAATTTGTTTGTCCTTATATAACTGATCGAATATGGCATCGACTTTTGTGATGTCAAAAGAGAAGTCTCTACTCTTTTTATCATTTTTTTCTTTGGCTAGGGGTTCGGCCCACGCCTTACAAACGTACGGCTTCCCTTTAACCAATTCGGCCAAACACAAGTCGGCCGATTCGATGTCCATTTCACCTACTTCATAATCGATGTTCCTGTAATACGTCCTTTGCTAGAATTTTTCATTTGCTCCTTCTCCCTTAGTAATCGTTCATAACACACCACACTAGTGATGAGTTAGGGGAGGTCCCAAAATTCACGATCTTGAAATTTCTTTTTCAGGTCGAAATTGAGACAGCTTTGAGCGATTCTCACGAATTCCTTTTCTGGCAAAGGCACGTAACATCGGCCTCGAGCCACTTTAAACCTCTGTAAGAATGTCTCGACCCATTCTCCTGATAACTGTCTCAGGTTTGCCAGATCAGCCAGGGCCACTTCAGATTCGGCCTTGTAGAATTGCACATGGAATAATTGTTCCATTTGTTGCCAATTTTCTACTGAGTTGGCCGGCAAGCTGATATACCAGGAGAAAGCCACTCCTGACAGTGAACCGTGGAATAACCTCAACTTATGAAAATCAGTTGCTTCTCCACACTGAAGGGTAAATCGCCATATGTGTTCCATATTGGAAACTTCCCTGATCCTGTAAACAGGGAAAAATCAGGTATTTTGTAATTCATAGGCCACGGATACGCCACATCGATCCAATCTGGATATGGCTTCCGATACCTCGGCCGAATTGGCCGTACTCCCAGACCGAATTGGTTTTGAAGAATTTCGGTCATATGTTCTCTCAACATTTCATTGCCATTGAATGGCATTGCTATAGGTGGCGGTTGTGGTCCTCTCACAAGTGGGACATAATCATGATTTTGTCCCTGAGAAACCTGGACACTTTGGGGCAACACCACTTCGCGTTGTGCCATATTCGGCCCTTGGTGTAGATTTGGCCCTGAATGTAGGCCATTGTCCCCAAGACATGTTCCTCCCCTGGAAACCGTAGGGATGTCGACTCCTAGCGGAGGAACACTACTCGGACCAGCCTCCTGACTGCTCGGTGCAGGGAGGGGCGTAGTCCACGGCAGTGCTGTCCCACCGTTTACACATTTGGCCATTAATTCATTTAATGAACTTAGGTGTTTGGCCATGTTTTCATAATGTGAATTGCTAGTCGAGACAAATTTATCTATGACGTGAGCATTTTGAAGCCTAACATGTTCGACAACATCCTGTGTGAATTCACCGAACAACGCGCGGACTGCATTAGGGCTGAGCTCTCGCATAGGTTCGTAGCGACTAGCGTCCGCCAGACCCTCGAAGTGACCCACTACGGCTGGAACGTAGGGCTGGTTGGTTTGCTCCAGTCCTCCTTCCTCCGTACTTGAGCCAGTTTGAGTGTTTCTTTTCGGAGGCATCTCCACTTCTTACACCAAGTCTCCCACTGTGGTCGCCAAAAAACTGTTTGCGCGATTTTTATGCGCGAAGAAGAAAAAAAAACGTGTAAGGTTCAAACCTCCTGAGACATAATCCCAGCAAGGGGTGTTTGATTAAGTGAATAAGCCTCCAAGGGGCGCAAGCACACAAATTACAGTCCTAAAAGTTACAAAGCTAAGAAATAAAAAATATGCTCGTTTGAGTCTTCATTTTGATTCCTCTTTTCTCTTTGTACGAGTGAGCTTTTATAGTGAAGCTTGTAAACCGTTTGGGCAGTTCTAGTAACTCCCTGCAACTGTTGGATCATGTCTTCAACTGTTGAGATGTGCGTCTCAACTGCTTGATCGTGGAGGGAGAACTGCTTAACTGTTGTAGTCGTGGGATCAATTGCATCGCGTGTTCTCGTTTTGATCACTGCTTCGGTCGTTCTGAGTTTTTGTCGCTCTAATTGTTGTTTTATCCAGTGATTACTCTGATCGCTCTTCCCTTCGTCGCCCTTCTTGCCTTCGCCCTTTACTCCTTCGTTCTAAAGCGATTTCGCTCCATGATGACATTTCTTCTTTTGTCAACGGTATCATTGAAATATGAATATCACGAAAAATATCCATAAAACTGTCTAATTTAATAGGACCCATTTTTCAATAAATATCAATTCGTTCTTTTTCGTTTGTTTCCCCAAATGCCGAAAAACAAATTAGCTTCTCGTCGCCTTTTCTCGGTCGCCGCTGGGTTTCAAATTGATCCCCTTCAATTCAATGCTCTTGCTGGGTATTTGGTTTCAAATTGTTCTGGGTTTTGAGTTTCAATTGCTGAGCTCGTCATCGATTTGTCGAGAAGGAACAAGTTGCTGACGAGACTTTCACTTAACAAGCAACAATCATGAAATTCCTTGCGATTGATTTGCTTCGGATGCGATGTTAAAATTTTTGTGTGTATTTAGACTTGTAAATAACTTATGGATGTTTCATTAGAATTAATTAAAATTTTAATTTTAGAAGAAAAAAAAATCAATTTTTGGGAGATCAAATTGCCTGCAACCCAGCGGCCACGAATTACCTCCCGCAATTTAACAAAATTACGGATGCCCTTGAAGGGTGGCAGAAAAGACCAGCCCGGCCCGGGGCAAAAAAAACCCAAGCCGGGCCCTAAAAAGACAGCCCGACTCAGGCTCGGGTCGGGGTAAAATAAAAAAAATTTAATATATATTTTTTTTAATATATTTATAGTATTTTTATTTATTTTTAACATTTAAATTGTTAATTTATCAATGAAATTTGTGATTTATTTATAAATTATCAATGTATTTTATATTTATATTTTTTTAATTTTTTTTAAATTCGGGCAAAAAAAAAAAAAGGTCTGGGCCATTGCCAACCTTAGTGCCCTTAATAGAACGTAAGGGTACATAGTTCTGTTCGCTTTTATTATAAAAATTTTTACAATTATAATTATTCTTTTTTAAAAAAAAAATTAACCGTTTGGATTTTTTTAGAAAAAAATATATTTATTTGTAATTATTGGTTCGATTCGTTTCAATTCAAATTTTCAATTTTTTTAATAATAACAATAAAAATTTAAAAAATTAGATATATTCATTAAATCTAATATTTATTCAAATTTTGTACAATATAATTTTTATAATCATCACAACTATACTAATATAAACATTTCATGAGATACATTCATCATTTAGATAATTTAAAATATAAGAAAATAAAAAGGAAACATAACCAAAATAAAAATATTTACTGAAATTAATCATCAATAAACATCAAACAAGTTCATAATATAATAAAAAATTAATTTTTTTTTTAAAATATGATTAGACTTTAAAAAAAATAGTAATATCAAATTATTCAGTTAATTCGTATCAGTTCAATTTTTTTGTTAAAAATTGAATTAATTCGATTCGATTCAAATTTTTAGTTAAAAAATCAAACAATTATTTTTAAAATAGAAAAGTCAGTTGGTTCGATTTTTTTTTTATTCAATTCTGTATTTTTAGTTTTAGTTTCTTTTTTATACACCCCTAATACAACGCGTGTGTGTGTATGGGGGAGGGGGGAATTTATACAAATTGTCTTAATGTTAATAATATCATGACAGGTTAAAACACAAGAAAATCATGGACTCCAATATATTATTTTTGTGTTAAAGTTCATGTTTTTTGTCTTATATTCTTGGGCATGAACCTTAAGGTTCATGAGATAATCAAATTACTTAAGAGTATGGATGATAAAAATTCATGTGGAGATGGCCCCGCAAGAGTTGATACATTAGGGACGGATAATGAGATAATTTTTCATACATGTTAATTGGACGGTCTGGATATGATATTTACATTCATATTCTGATAGAAGTAAAATTCATGTGTACGAGGACTCGCACGGAGGCATTATGATCAAATAAAGATCAAATTTTCAGATATGTTACCTGATCGATTGTCATACCCACTCAAGAATGAGATGAAAAGATTTGTTAATGAATTGATTGATTGATTAAGTATAGGTGCTTGTCAGAGTTATCCCTATGCAATTAGAGGTTTCACATATTCGACACCTTCGCAGACACTTCGATGTGGAGAACAATTTATCATGGTAAAATCTTGAAGAATAGAGTATGTATGTATGTATGTTGGCATCCGTGAATAAGCAGAACTTGTCAAGTAATTTTCAGGCTTTTTATAAATATCAACTGAATGAGCCAAGAGTATGTAGAATGTAAGACTTGCTGCTGACCGACTAACTGACTTTCATTTTCAGGGCAAGAATGAGAAACAAGATGATCTCAGAAATACGGGGTCTATGCAGTTCAATGTAGGCTATGATACCACTTGTAAGGAATCTTGGACATCATCTATCTCCACATTGGTATGATATTGTCCACTTTGAGCCTAAACCCTCATGAATTTGCTCTTGGGCTATACTCAAATGGTCTCATACCAATGAAGATACATGCCCATTCTTATATGTCCATGATCTTCCCCATTTCTAATCAATGTGAGACTTTATTTGCACACCCAACACATTCATTAATGTACTTAAACTAATAAGTAAGTTAATTTATGATTGAACATTATTTTTGGATGAAGGAACCAAGTGCAGCTAAAATGGATGAAAGCAAGCTACATGTGAATTTGAAATGGTTACAGGGCCTTCTTATCAGTTACATTTCGAGGCCTCCTCGCTGTAGTTACCAGAGAATTGGCTAGGGATCAACTTGAAAACTACAGAAATGCAAGACATAGCTTGATCATTCTCCTCCCTCTATGGCAGCAAAAGAGGTTCTGAGAATTTCACAACATGATAAAGGAAGCTCATAAATTCTCTATTGAGAGTGAAATTAGTTAAAACTCCGCAGTTCAAAAAAAACCATGTCTTGAGCGAGAGACTCGAGAACAAATTGCTTATTTATTTGGTACAGATAAACCCCTAACACACCAAGTAGAACTGCACCTCAGAATCTCGCAGCAAAAGCACTTTTTAGTCATGGAGATATTAGGAAACATACAAGTCAGATCAGCTGCTAACAGATATCTAACAGACTTATGAATGAAAACATAAGTCTGTTAGATATCAGTTGGATAATGCATCTACCAGTTGGGAATATATATTGCCTTTAAGAGAATCCCTATTACTTGGGCTCAGTGTAAAAATGGTTGCCCCTGGATGATTCCTCATTCTTGCAACTGCAAAAGTTAAAAGACATCCAAATGAGTATATAGAACAAAAACGGGCAAAGGATCTTAAGGATTTAAACAAATTCAACCAAGTCTATCTCCCTCACTTGTTTTTATTTAGTATATACCTTTACAAGCTCTAAACAAACAAGGATTTTAAAGCTCTCAACATATAAACAGTTTCAACAAACATTTTCTAATATATATTTTACATCACCTTAAGCTCTTTGGTTCTGATGTGAACGTGTTTTGGTTGCATGGTTATGACGCATGGTCCCGAATGTGGACTGCAGGCTACAGAGGCATGACATGCAACATCATACACGACCAAGTCAAGCATTGAATAAGTCAAGCATTGAACAAGTCAAGTTCAAATTAGTGGAGCTTAGTTCCTTGTTTATAGCCTTGTTTAGATTCCATTAGTTAGTAGTGCTGTTTGTTGCCCATTATCTTGCATATTAGTTTTATTTCATTGTAAATATCGATCCAAGGCTTATAAATAGCCTGGAAGCCAATAATGAAAGTTGGTTATCAAAGCGCGGTTCCAATCATGGACACTCGTGGAAAAACAAATGCTGAATTCTGCATGGAGGTCAATGAGATCCTAGCTTGACATGAATCTAGCTTTGATCAAGTTAATTCCGCCCTACAAAAAGTATTAACAGAACTTCAAACCTTACGAGTATCCCGCACTTCCTCCACTAGTCCCCCGACACCAATCCATTTGCCCCAGGAGAATCCTCCCACCAACCCATTCCAAAACTAATTCCAACTATGACCGTCACCTCAAATTGTACTGTCCCAAGTTTACTGTAGAAGACCCCACTGGATGGATTTACAAAGCTGTGCAGTATTTTGAATTCAAAAATGTCACAGCCGACACACAAGTGCAACTCGCTTCTTTTCACCTCGAGGGAACTGTCTTGCAATGGCACCAATGGCTAACCAAATTCAAAGGACCCTTGACTTGGGATGAATTTACCAAAGCAGTGCTTCAACGTTTTGGCCCTACTGACTACAAAGATCCATCCGAAGCCTTAACCCTACAGGTACGGCTTACCAGGAAGCCTTCGAGAAGCTGTCACATTGTGTTGAAGGCTTACTCGAAAAATTTTGGTTGGATGTTTTGTGGCAGGTCTCAAGGATGACATTCGCTTGGAAGTCAAGATCAAGCATCCCTCCACTCGCTAATGCTATTGGTGTAGCTCGGCTCATCGAAGAAAAGAATCAATTGCAAAGAAAGTCAAGTGCCCATTACCGCTTCTCTACAACACCAGCAAATCAAAGAACTATTTCCAACTCAAAGGCAGGCATGTTGGGGCCCCCACCACCCTACAAAGCAGGTCAGGGGAATAGCTCCACGCCCAACTCCTTCAGACGAAACACCAGTCAGGAAGCTCGGGAGTGCCGCGAACGAGGCCTGTGCTACTACTATGACGAAAAGTTTATTCATGGGCATTGTTGTACACGGCCATAACTCTTCATGATCGAAGACGTCTCGCACACAACCTCAATCGACGATGATCCAAATAGGCACATGACAGCCTCTACAAAAACAATTCCAGAGATTTCATTGCAAGCAATCTCAGGTAGTGAGCACCCACAGACCATTCAGGTACTCGTTAGATTTAAAAACAAGGATGTCACGGTTCTGATCGACGGAGGCAGCACCAACAACTTCATTGATCAAGCTGTAGTTATAACACATCTGTGCATTCCTCTACAAAAATATTACCCTTTAAAGCAATCTATGGAATTCCACCCCCAAAATATTTTGCCATACATTCTGGGTATGGCTCGAGTTCAAGCAGTCGATGACTATCTCCGTGACCGAGACTCCATATTGTGCGATCTCTACTACAATCTACGGTTGGCCCAAGAAAGTATGAAAAATCAAGTTGATCAGCACCGCAAAGAGGTACATTTTGACATTGGGGATTATGTGTATTTGAAGTTACAACCTTACTGACAAACTTCGGTGGCATTCCGTGGGTCCCTAAAATTGGCGCCTCAGTTCTTTGGTCCTTGTGAAATTCTAGCCAAAATCAGGCAAGTAGCCTATAAGCTTGCTTTGGCCCCAGATTCACTAATCCACGATGTGCTCCATGTAAGCCTCCTGCGGAAACATTTGGGTCAGGTAACCCAAGCCTCTCCCCAATTTCTCACTGTCTCTGACAATTCAACAATCTTGCCGCAGCCTGAATCTCTTCTATAGAGGCATGTCATTCATAAGGGAACTTATCGTCCGAAAACGGAAGTTCTCGTTACATGAGTATGTGCCCCAATAGAAGATGTAATTTGGGAGAACTTACAGAATTTTTCAAAAATGTACCCGGACCTTGTCCTTGCGGACAAGGAAAATTTAGGGGGGGGGGCGTGTTTTGGTTGCATGGTTATGACGCATGGTGAGGAAAGTGGGCTGCAGTCTACAGAGGCATGACATGCAACATCATACACGACCAAGTCAAGCATTTAATAAGTCAAGCTCAAATTAGTTGAGCTTAGTTCCTTGCTTATAGCCTTGTTTAGATTCCATTAGTTAGTAGTGTTGTTTGTTGCCTATTATCTTGCATATTAGTTTTATTTCCTTGTAATTATCGATCTGAGGCTTATAAATAGCCTGGAAGCCAATAATGAAAGCATAATAATTATTCAGTGAACTCCTTCCTCTTGTTCATTCTTCACTCTTCGCTTCTATTCCTAAATTAATTCTATCAGGTTCCCTATTAAGACAGGCATTATTAGAACAAATAACATCATGGAATATATCAAAATTCTAAAGCAAGCAATTTCAAGTTTCAGATAAAAAAATACGTGTTAGACAAAGGTACCTGCAGGTATATCTCGGCCAGATTTTGGAATGGGGATGGAAGCAAAAACTGGGATATTTGATTCAAGAATTCTAAGCACAGCTGGAAAGAAGGATGAACTAAACAACTCCATTTTACCAACTTCGTCAATAATGAATAGATCAGTGTCTGCCCTGACCTGACAAACAAGCAGGCCTTTAGAGCTTCATAAGATAGTAAGTAAAGTGTAATCGAGTGAGAATGAACATAAAATCCAATCCCTTTGTAGCTCTTCTCATGTAATATCATAAACGATCTCAAATAGATTATACATTCACAAACAATATCCATTCATTTCCCAAAAAAAAAAAAAAAAAAGAACTACCTGCAACTCGGGCAATGTCAGTGCCTCAAATGATGCTACATCTACTTTATATCTCCCTACGGTAGGCCATCTATACGATTCAGGGCTGCCATTGAAAAACATTACAATCTTTAGCTGGAGATGAAAATCTTCTAAATTAAATTTAAAAAATTTACCTTGAAGCGTTGATAGAGGCCAAAGGAGTTCTACGATCATCTAAAGTGACCACTTCAAATCCGACCCTTTGACCAGCTTGTCTAATCTCTCCTATTATTTTATTCAAATTATCGAAACAATGATCACTGTTATCAAAAGGAGTTTAATTAAATTCAGAGGATGAGCTAAGGATCACTTACGAGTGTAAAAACCCTGGACCTTCAAGCTTGGGTTTGATACTTTGAGGCTTTCGAACACTCTCATCATCAGAGTGGTTTTGCCCACTCCCTGCAAATTCGGGAAAAAAATTATTAATAAATTGCGAAATTGAGGTTAAATGGAAACGACTGTTGGGCATACTTACTGGAGGACCTGTAACCAGGAAGCACTTTCCGGGTCCTGCCATTTTCTACCTCTCAGACAGTATCTGTACCCAATATGAACGAGGATGCTTTAACGACCCGGTTTTTTTAATTGTATTTCAACCAGTCAGTCTGATCCTGCTAGAGTTACGGTTCGGAATTGAATCTGAATCGGATGAAATCGTATGATTCTGATTTCAAAATCAGAACTGAATCGAAATTTATTTCGGTTCGGTTACAGTGTCATATTATGTGAAACTTAATATTAAGTTTTGGTTCTGTTCGAAATCGGAATCAAATCACCTTTTTTTTATAAAAAAAATAAAGGACTAAATCAAGTTCAATTCCAATTCGATCACCAAAATCGTGAATGGGACAGTTTGGTTCCGAAACCAAACCCAACCATTTACCAGTTCTGATCACTCAACTCTAATTCATTAGTATTATGGCGGGGATTGGAATGATTTCTAAATAGAGGGTCTACTTGCCCAAAATAAAATAATAATGGTAATGAAAGTGAGTTGGATCCCACAGATTCATCCTAAGAATTCGGAAATAGGAAATGAGAATTTTATTTCCATTATTTTATGGTTATGGGAATATCACTCCAAAATGTGAAGGGAAATTACAAGTTTACGAAGAAAACACAGTATATAAAATTTATATTGTTAGATTTTATCTTGATCAGATTTGGGTCTTGAGTCTTATATTAATCTTTTAATGGTGTTTTTACATCATTTTCAAAAAAAAAAAACAATAATTCATTTTCAGAAATAAAATATAAAATAATAAGTCTTAATAGAGTACGATAATATTAAATAATCTATGTAAGAAAAAAACTTATATTTGATTTATGTAAGTCTTCCATGGAGGCACAGGGGCTCCTGTATGTATTTAAGCCAGCTTTGGTATAATTCAAGTTGTTAGATTTTGATCCAACCGTTCAAATTTAAAAGAGAAATGATATTGCCAATGAGGTAGTGGCCTCATTGGTAACTCATATCTCTCACCAAGTGAGAGACATGGGTTCGAGTCCCCACAAAAACAGTGGGGACTCAAACCTTCCTCTTTAGGAGGAAGAAGTTCTCCTATATGGGAGTTGATTCCCAAGCTGTGTCTTGGTTAATTTAGAATTTGTAAGTCTCGAGCTACGTCTCGGTTGATTTCTGGGCAGTGCTATAATTGTATGTATCTAGAATCCCAGTTGATAGCATATTGTAATATATGTAGTTTGTAATAATTCAAAAAAAAAAAAAGAAATGATATTTACCCCAACATTTTTACTCACAGCTGTCCAGAACGACAGAGAGTGCTGCGTTTTGCTTTTAAAAATGAAATCCAATATTTGTTAATCTCAGTTGCCAAACAAGACCACAATCAACTTGCCCCAATTTCTTAGTTTCTCCTAAACCAATACTTGCCCTAATTTTCTTCAACTCTTGGTAAGATTTTGTTGTCTCAGTTTCTTGCAAATATGAAAACCCATCTAGATTTCTCATCCTTCTTCATCAAAGTTGAATGATCCTCATTCTTTGACTCGATTTGACTCGCCGAATAAATCAATACCCAATTCGAATTTTCTGAAGCAGATCGTTAAAGTTGCTGTTGAGGGAAAAAAAGTAATTTTATGTAATGCTAAAGTTTAATTTAATTTATTTTGTTTTTGTTTGAGGGAGTTTTTTGTTTTTGTTTTTGAAAATGATCATGATTTTGAGTTATTTCTAGGTTTTATGCATTGGTTTTAATAAATTGAATTGGATATTTGTGTTGATTGATTTTAGGGTTGTTGAATTATGTGGTTTTGTGGTGAATTGGGTGTTGGAACAACTGGATTGGCGTGTAATGGGCTGTTTGGTTGGAAGGAAAAAGGGGAAAAAAAATTTGGAGTCTTTAATTTTTTATTTATTAAATTTATTAAAATTTTGTTCTTAGCAACTCAGTTGAGATGGAAGCAGTAATGAAATTTGAAGTTGTAGAATTGGGCACTCACTGGTGTATATGATTCAGCAAATGGAGCTTAAATATGGTAGAAACTGAAATCTTTTTTAATTACTAATCAGATTGAACTTAGAAAGATTTGAAAGTGTGAGCCATTTTTTTATAATCAATGTAATATTATGGCCATTTGGGTGATATTCAATAATTGTTAGAAGCCGTCATAAGATAATAATTTTTAAGATAATAATTTTTAAGTCCACCGTCATCTAGTCCACTGCCAATGGTGTTGAATTCAATTTGCAAAACTGTGAAATATATGTGTATTTTTTTTCATATAGGCTTCATCCATAATTTGGGGGTGACAGTATATGCCACAAACACCACCGATGTCGAGTAGTAGGAAAAACAATCTCAATCGCCTTTTTCATTGCCTTTTCTTAGTCAGTTGATTCCAATAGGTGCAGCATTGAACATGCAAGATAGACATGTCCTAAATAACCAGGTAAAAGTCTCAGTGTCCTCATGTGAAATCAATCAACATCCTAACAATATAGAATGACCATGATGATTAACTCCCACAAATGAGGCAAATGGTATGTCATACTTATTTTTTAGATATGTGGTGTCAAATGTAACAACATCACCAAAAGATTTGTAGGCGGCCCTACTCCTCGAATCAGCCCAAAAAATATTTTTTAATCGACATTCATCATCCAAGTTGAAGCTAAAGTAAAACATATCGTCTTCTGTTTCCATTTTCATCAAGTAGTTTTGTAAAGCAACATCATTTCCTTCGCCAAGCCGTAATCTTCTTTGTTTGTCAACAAGATTTCTACAATCTCTTGCCGTGAATGTAACATTTTTATGCCCACCAGCTTCAATAACAAGAGAATTGCTACTTTGGGCAACTCTTATTACAGCTCTATCATTTATCTCAAGTTTCCTTTTTGCATGTACATTGATGCTACGGTTACATCTGAAATACTTCGACTTCGATGGAGACAATAATTCATGGTTGTGCTCGAGAACTAAAGTTTGAACCCTCCATTTTCCAACTTCATCTACACATCCACAAATTTTAGCATTGCAACCAATTTTTGAATTAGGTTGGGGCCTTAAAATATTATTCGATGTCGTTTTTGAAAAGCCGCTTCTCCCACAAGCAAATGTCACATACCTAACATTTCCATCACCCCCCCTTTTCTACTACTTCTTCGCATTACTGGAAACCCCTTTCGTTTATCATATTCTTTGTAATAATTAAACATCTCATCAGCATTATCAAAAATCATATATGTCTTTAGATCATCATTGTGATTATCATCAATTTCATTAATGTGAACATCTACACCCTCATCATGTTCAAATTTAGTGTCCAATTCTAAATTTTTCATTGTCTGTCACTCCCAAATTATGGATGAAGCCCGTATGTAAAAAAATACACATATATTTCATAGTTTTGCAAATTGAATTCAACACCATTAGTAATGGACTAGATGGCAGTGGAGTTAAAAATTATTATCTTATGACGGCTTCTAACAATTATTGAATATCACCCAAATGGCCATAAGATTACATTGATTATAAAAAAAAAATGGCCAATACTTTCAAATCTTTCAAAGTTCAATCTGATTAGTCATTAAAAAGGATTTCAGTTTCTACCATATTTAAGCTCCATTTGCTAAATCATATACACCAGTGAGTGCCCAATTCTACAACTTCAAATTTCATTACAGCTTCCATCTCAACTGAGTTGCTAAGAACAAAATTTTAATAAATTTAAGAAATAAAAAATTAAAGACTCCAATTTTTTTTTCCCTTTTCCTTCCAACCAAACAGCCCATTACACGCCAATCCAGTTGTTCCAACACCCAATTCACCACAAAACTATACATGGCAAAAAAGCCCGAGGCCCGGCCCGGTTCGGCCCGGCCCGGCCCGGCGGGCTTTGGCCCGGCCCGAGGTGAAAAAAGCCCGGGCCGGGCTTCAAAATTGGGGCCCGACTCGGGCCCGGGCCGGGCTCAACCCAAAAAGCCCGGGCCCGGCCCGGCCCGGGCTTCAAATAATTAATTAAATTTTTTTAATTATAAAATATATATATTTATATTATAAATTTCTTATATTTATAATTTTTTATAATAAAAAAATCGGGTCCGGACTTAAAATAAAATAAATAAATATTTTTATTTATAAAATATATATATTTATATAATAAAATTTTTATTTTTATAATTTTTTATAATATAGAAATCGGGCCCGGGCCAAGCCCGGCCCGAGCCCGAGCCCGACCGGGCCGGCCCGGCCCGGCCCGATGACAGCCCGGGCCGGGCTTTTTTCGGGCCCGGGCCAAATTTTTTTTTTGCCGGGCTTAGCAAAGCCCGGCCGAGCCCGGCCCGTTGCCATGCATACACAAAACCACATAATTCAACAACCCTAAAATCAATCAACACAAATATCCAATTCAATTTATTAAAACCAATGCATAAAACCTAGAAATAACTCAAAATCATGATCATTTCCAAAAACAAAAAACTCCCTCAAACAAAAATAAAATAAAATAAATTAAACTTTAGCATTACATAAAATTACTTTTTTTCCCTCAACAGCAACTTTAACGATCTGGTTCAGAAAATTCGAACTGGGTATTGACTTATTCGGCGAGTCAAATCGAGTCAAAGAATGGGGATCATTCAACTTTGATGAAGAATGATGAGAAATCTGAGATGGGTTTTCGTATTTGCAAGAAATTGAGACAACAAAATCTTACCAAGAGCCGAAGAAAATTAGGGAAAGTACTGGTTTAGGAGAAACTGAGAAATTGGGACAAGTTGATTGTGGTCTTATTTGGCAAATGAGATTAACAAATATTGAATTTAATTTTTAAAAGCAAAACGAAACTATGTTGTTCTGGACAGCTATGAGTAAAAATGTTGGGGTGAATATCATTTCTCTATATACATCTAATGTTTCTACTCCCAGAGATAATATATATGGGCTGCCCCGTCACTCAACCGCAAAATTCCTTTGTCACTTCGCTTTGAAGTCAGAACTGACACTAATTTAGTCCAAGAGTTTAATAACCATAAAACTTCTCAAATCAGATTGATTAATGAACAAAGATATTACAATCAAACTCCATTAGTTTTCAATCACTAAGGTAAAGCACATTATATAATATAATGGCAAACAAGCCCAGCGACATGTTCCCTTCGCAAAGTCAAGAGTTGACTCTCTCTAGTTTTAGAATCAACTTTTAACTCATGCTACACATTTTTTTCAAAGTAACAATATCAACGATTCTAAACATTCCCAGGAATATAAGAAAAAGCTTAAAAGACAAAATTCCACAAGGACTATGCAGTAGATAATACAGTACTTGGAAATCAAATTGCCATGCAACAATGTATTACAATTCACAAAACAAACTCGTAAACAGCAAATTATACACACCCCTAGAGATAACATTCCGTGTACAGAGCGTGTAATCCAAATAAGAATCTAATCACCGACTTGTCAAGACAAAATGTGAACTGCACGGAAAGAAATTCAGGATTAATAGTTCTAAAAAAACCACACTTAGTATCAAATTTCCATTTCCCAACCAATTCATATGGCAAAATCACAAAATATTCTACACAGAAAATTCCAAAATCTACAAGCACTATTATCATAATTATTAATTGACATGCAATAGCACGCAACCAACAAGCAATGAGTGCCAACAAGAAAAATAACAAAAGCAACAAGGTAGCAGAACACATAATATAAAAGAGGAAACCAAATCATTAAAGACTTTAAGAGAACATTAAGTACATATCCTGATATCCATATGGTGCTTCAGTAAGTTCTGAACAACACTTTCCTAATCTAAATCTAAAAAGCTACTCGTTATCATGTTATCAGCAGTTCTACTAGATTGCTAAACTACAACTTTGGATCTAGTTGTCATCTTCCTCCTGTAAAACAAAAACAAAATACTCAATTAGAATCAATTAGCAAATCAATTGATAATTTTTCAAAACCAATTAGTTTGTATTTTTTGTAGAACCTCTTCACTGCCGCCTTCATCATCCTCATCATTCACTTCAGATTTGGACTTGTCAGATTCATTTTCCTCAGCAGCAGTGACTCCATCAGCCTATTACACAACCAATCAATGATCATTACTAAGTAATCAATCAATCATTCATTCATTCATCGTCAAGACTTTCATTATAACAACGATATTCCTAAAAATATTACCAATTGCTTGTTGTAATCCTGCATGTTCTTGTTGTAATCAGACTTTCTTTTCTCAGCCTTCGCTGCATAAGGAGCTTTCTCCTAAAATCATATAGCCAAAATAAATGACCAAATTTATGGAAAAAGGAAATTATTCATAAAAGTTAAATATATTAAAATAATTACATCATCTGACATCGCCTTCCATTTTGATCCAGCAGCTTTGCCAACCTGATTCAAACGGAAGCTTACAATAAAAATCGTGACACGATAATTTTGTTATGTGAAAATTATGAGATTACTTACAGCGGCGACAGATTTGTTGTTAGGATGCGCTTCTTTGAACTGCTTCCTAAACTCCTCCCTTAATTTCGTTAATGATAAAATCAGATTCAAGCCTCTCTAGAGAAAATACAAATAAGATATATATATATTTTTTTTACCAAAAAAAAAAAACGATTCAGAAAATTATACATGAAAACGAAGAAAGCACTAGGAGGCCTCTTAGGCTTGTTTGGATCTTTCGCTGCCTTCGGCTTCGCCGTTCGCTTGCTGGCTCCTGCGCCTTTGCTCTTCAGCCTGTAATAATAGGAAAAAAATCAGAACACAAAAAAAAAAAAAAACAACCTTTGAATAAAATATGTATACAAGGCGTAGGATTTAAAAAAAAAAAAAAAAGATCTATAGATAAGATAAACCAAAAAAGAAATTAATAATAAAAAAAAATTATCAAAACTCACTTGCTATCAGTTCCTACCGCGTCACCTTTCGACCTACCTCCTTTCATGATGAATCCTGCAAAAAAAAAAAAACGTGAAAACCGGTGAGAATCGGATTGACTAGGACTGAGTCAGCGCCATAAGGCTGGCGAGTTACCTGGTGAGTTAGGGTTTTTGTTAAGCAAAAGGATATGCTTGTTTGTGTTGCGTTGTGTGGACTTGTTTCTTCGTTTGGCTTCAAGTGGAGGAAATCAAAAAATAATAATAAATTATAATAATGAAATATATTGAAGTCCGGGTTTAGGCGGGATTTTGAAAATCTTTTGCCATGTCATCCGGGGGATGTGATGCTGTTGGAATGAGATGAAAACCGGATAGGATATAGTAAAAACATGTGAATATTCATATTCAGTCCATAGATATAAAAATTATATTTTTATATAATTTTTTAAATATAAAATTATTTTAAAAAAAATCATATTTTTTAACATTTATTGTATAAAAATCATATCCATAAACTTATTTACTCTTTAGTTTTTATGAATTTAAATTTAATTAGTCCTTAGTCCTTTCTTTTTACTATATTTAGTCCTTTTTTGACTAATAAGGATTTGACCTAATTTTTTTCTCAATTTTACCGTTATAAAACTTCAAAACAAATTCAAAATACTGTTTATTTAAACTATATTTTTGTCACTTTTAAAAAATGGGCGTGTAAATCCAAATAAATTTTAAATCATTATCTTCTTTTGGGTCACTGTATTATAAAAGAACTTATTTTCTAAATACACATTAAATATTAATTTCTCTTTAACTTTTTTATGTGCGAATGAAACCATTTATACTCATATTATAATTATAACTAGATAAATACACACCCATACACATGCCTAATTGACACTCATTTTGTTACTGTAGGTAAAAAAAAAATACAATTACAATATGTCTAAGGGTCAATAATGTAATCTATATAACTCTCAATTGGAAAAATTGGATTTGAAATTGCATGAATTTGGAATTAATTTTGTGGTTAATTTGATTAATTGTGTAATTAATTCAATAATATTTAATTTGTGAAATTGAGATGTTATGGATGAAATTGGGTATGTTATAATATTTAGTAAAACTTCCTAGAATTTTTGGAATTGTTCTCAAAGCTTTAGAAAGTGTTTTGAGATTTTTTCACAAAATCACTAAAATGTGACTTTGGGCTAAAATCATAATTTTGTAAAATTATATAGCTGATCAGCCATTGCTATAGTGACCGGATCACTGTAGCAGTGACTTCGTTCAATTCCAAAACTGAACTGGCTTACAGGTTCTCCTGGTCGCCTGGTTTGTCAAACTGGTAAATTTGTTCACGTGTAACCGTGGAAAATATTTTTATAAATTTTACCCTAAGTCTTGAATTCATTATTACACCTTGATATTGGATATTGACGAGTGATTATGGTAAAATACGAATAAAGTAGTGAGATATAATACCAATTAATTTGTTCGATTTTTTTTAAAAGTCAATTCCGTCCGTTGACGGGAAATATAACAAAGCCTTAACTATTAAGTTGAGTTATGGTGTCCCGGATAAAATTGATTTGTCGAGAAATTATTATGGATTAAATATCTAGATTTGATGTAGATCCTAAGTCGAAACCTCACCTCAGGAAATCCCTATAATAAGTTCCTGACGCTATGTCTGCAACGTGCCAAAGTTATGTAGGTATGACAGATGAAAGTTCGTTTGCGTCGGTAGAACTTATACGATAAGAGATAAATTCAAGCGAAATATATGCCAAAACAGTGAGGTAGGGTCTAGGTACCATGGATATGTCATTGACAGGTTTAGTATTGAATACGCCATATCCAATATATGCCAAAGCAGTGAGGATCAGAAATGATGAGGATTAAAATTAGAAGTCACAGTGAGTGTGATCGACAACTGATGTCTATCAATTGACATACGTAGGCTTCTACATGCCAAATATGAAAAGTCAAATTATGACCATGGGGTCTACTTCCTATTATAGGATTCAATTTAATTATTGAATTTTCGTTTTCCATTGGGGATTACAGTATTACGTAAAATAATGGAATGAACTACTATGGAGGTTTCAGTAGTAGAAGCGCGATTCAGGTGAAAGCGTACTTCTTAAATTTTTAAATTTTCTAAATAAATTACTCAGTATCATATACCGCTAATTTATTTCTAAATCACTTAAACCATTTGTCGAAATCAAATAATGACAATAAAAATAAGTGTAATACTCTAGTTATCATGACATGTCTATTATAGTCATTTTGTTAATGCACAATATGTTATTTTGTATATATCATGTATTAATGGATTTGAAGTCCTTATGACCCTCCCCAGAAGTTCGGAATAATGTTTTTGAAATTTCATTACCATTTTTATTTTATCCACTTTCATGAATATCCTTCAATATTTTGACCATATATTGGGCTACAAATAACAATTTTGGTGATTTCCGTACCGTTGAAAAGCTCATACATAGGGCTACAACTTTCATATTAAGTATTTTCCCTAATTTTCATGTGTAATTGAGCCAATTTGGGGTATCAATTTTGGCCCATTGTGCAATAATGGGAATAATAGAAGAATTTCAATGTGTGTGCTTTTCATTTATTATTATTTTAGTATAAATATAAAGTCGTGTGTGTGGCTTAAATTATTTTTTCTTCTTTCTCTCTTCACCCTCACGTCCGTAGCATAACCCTCCTTCATTTTCTTTGTCTCTCTATGCATTCTCATGAGCTTGGAAATTGGTGGCAATTTCCTCGTGGTTTCAAGAACTAATTGAATAAGGTAAGACCTCATTCTTCATCTAGGTGAATTTCTTGCAATTATAGCATGATTCTTCAAGTTTAACATTTGCACCCATGTAGATACTCTAGCAAGATACATGATTGTACCAATTAGAGTGTTAATCAAGTTTATATTAAGCTTAATTTCATGATTAGTGAGTGGGATGGCTTGTATAAGAAAACCCTAAGTGTGGGTATCTTGTAGACATGAGCTTGAAGCATGAAATTGGGTGTTATAGTGACCACTTAAGGTGTAGGATGATGTAGAACATGAGGTATTGTAGTGTTTTTACAGTGTAAGGCATCCATGAACAGACATGTGTTCGTGGTCCCGCTGCGACGCGCATGGACCTGTGTCGTAACGCAATACCAAACATAACTTTCTATCTCAAAATTTTCATAGGACGCGTTGCGACACGGGATGCGCGTTGCAACGCGAGTTGTTCAGTTGGCGTCGTTACGCAATACAAATTTTAGGACATGTCTCATTTGGCCCTAGATCATGTCTTAGAATGTTAGTTAGTGCCTTAAGCTTTCTAGCTAGCATAAGCACATGTAATATTCATGTACATGTTTAGGATTACAAATAATTATATGTTCTAACCACACTTTGAGTGTATGTCTAGTAGATTCTACGCAGGATGTTCTATCCGATTTCATACGCCCGCACGAGCAGTAGGACTGGACATCAATTTAGTGAGTGGATGTTATTTTCTTTGTTATGTTTTCAAGTTATTACGGTTGTGATATGCTTTACTTACAGTTTATATATTAGAATTTGTGATCTATGTTTCATGGTACACAAATTATGTTTCGTGATCTTCAAGTCGATTTCATGTTTACATCCTCCGTTCTCAATTTACTGCATGTTTACACGATTATAATTCATGTCTTAACAAGTCATGTATGCACATTTTCAGTTTGTGTTTACATGTCACATGTTTACAATTTATGTTTTCAACTTGTATGTTTCCATTATAAAGGTACTGGTAAGGAAATCCATTCGGACGACGTTCATCTCATACTTATTTGAAAATATATAATGAATTTCGTACGAGCATTGTATGCATGACTCAATACATACATTAGTTCATGATTTATAGTTACATGTCACAGTTTGTAGTCTATGTTTAATGATTTATAGTTAAATTATAGTTTTCAATTTTTATTATAGCTTTTATGTCATAATTACATTTTAGCATTCATGTCTATGATTTACAGTCACGCTCTACAGTTTATATTTTTCAGTTTCTAATTTCAGTTCATTATTATGATTTTTGTTCATGATTCAGTTTTCAGTTTTTAGTCTTCAACTTTCAGTTCATGTTGCAGTTTTCAATTATGTTTCCAGTTACATTCTACAATTTCAGTCCAAGTTTACTATTTCAATTCATATTTACAGTTTCCAGTTCTTATTTAGGTTGTCAGTTCATGTCATAGTCCATGGGTCATGACATATTTTTTATTTTTCATGCTTACAATTTGTAACCACGTTATCATTATTATAATTTTCAGTCATGTTTTTAGTTTACGTTATATAATTATCTACCATGATTATAATTTTTAGTTCAAGTTTACAGTTTCGTATCATGGTTATAATTTCATATCATGTTTTTTTTTTTAGTTTTCAGCTTAAGGTCACTGTTCATGTTTACAGCTTATGCTTATCATTTTGCGGGTTATGTTTATAGTTTATGATTTACAGCTTTTAGCCCATGATTTTCATGTATTCCATTCACGATTTACAGCTTTTAGCTCATGAGTTACAGTTCAAGCGTCATGTTTTACAGTCTACGACCTACGTTTTACAGTTTACAGTCATGTTTTAAAGTTCTCAGTCCATGCTTCACCGTTTATGTTTTACAACCATGTCTACTATAAATGTTACATATGTAAAGTTTACAATTTATGTTTTCACACGTCATAATTTTATAGCAACATGTCAGTTCATGATTCATGTTTTACGCGTCATGGTTTATGGTCTATAGAGTATGTTTTCATGAATTACAATTTACGTTTCATGCTCATGTCTTACAAATATAAACTAATGTTTACATTTTATAATTTACATTTCACGATTCAAAATTCTTGATTTCTCAAGATTTATAATTTAAATTCATGTTTTACAGTATATGAATTACATGTTCATAAATACAATAAACAAGTGTTTTTAAAAATACCAGTAGAGTACCGTTCTCTCAACTTTAGCTTAGCTTGCCCAATGGTTCTTTGGAAACCCTCTTAGGTTATTTCATGTTCACGTTCAACTTTTTCTGCCTATGTTGTGTCAGGTTCCCATTAAGTAGGTTACATGTTACAGCTCAACTTCCCCAGTTTATCGGTGCTAGGTCTCGCTACGTAAGTTACACACCCACAGGTTACGAGATTAATGATATTTTTCATGGTTTTTAACATATTCTACGTGGGGGCGATGGCTTAATCTCGGTATGTATGGCGATACGGGGGAGATGTCCCAATCTTGATCGTTGCATATGTAGTCTTTCAAGTTTGATAGTTATTCATGTTTTACAGTTTCAATTCATGTTTGTAATTTTAGTCCGTCGGTTCTAAATATTGTAGAACCAGAACCTATCCACATTGAATTGGTTTTATATTTTTGGAACCAGACCCTACCCTAAATGAAGCGGTTCTGATTACGGTTCCAGAACCTATTAAATCGGTTTGGTTCAATGCAGTTTCGGCTCTACCCAGAGCCGTTGCACACCCCTAAGAAAAATTATTTGCTTAGCTTTTTCTTTTTTCCCCCTCCAACTTTATTTTCTGAGCAGGTTATAAACATCTCTCTAGAGACATTAAGAGATTAGATATTCTTAGAAATGATATAATATTAGCTATTGTATTAATGAGAAATCTCTCTCTTTGTTTTTTCTGGTGCAAACTACAGGGAGATGCTCTTTAGCAAAAGTTGTCATAATTCTAGTTTTGCAGGCCATACCACCATTAGCTGGAATCAGAGTTGTTTTCTAAAGTAATGTTATGTTCCTAACCTGTTATTTTCTAAAATTATTTCACAATATACATGATAGAAATATGTAGCTCAAGTCAATTCTGAAACTAGCCAATGATCTTCAAATGATTTTTCAGTTGAAATGTAGAACAAAGGCGAATAGCTATCACAGTCTATATTTAAGGAAGTGTGTGAAATGGGCTCAGATCATTGTTATGTGTCTAGAAGAACTCCATAAGTGTGTCATCAATATATTACATATAGTGTGCAAGCATTTTAAAATTCATATGTTGTAAGCACATCAGTTACAAAGAGGTGAAGTTGTAAGCACTGGAGTTGCAAAGAGGCGGGAAATGTTAGAGGAAGAAAATGAAACCATTGAGAGAAACCTTTCATAGAGATACCGAAATTCGGGAAGGATATTTTTAAGAACTAGTTAGTTTTTCTGTAGTCAATAGCTCCAATGATATAGATTATCGGAATGAGAAATTATAGTTCTGATCCCAATCATCAAACTCCCTAATATATATACTTATGCATAGATCTTTGCATCTAGTGGTAATGATAAAACTTGCTTGTAAGTTTTTGTAAAACTGTTCTCAAGTTTCCATCATATACATGTGTTAGAAATGTTAGAAAATAACATTTAGAAAATATTAATAGGGAACATGTGGTATATCCATGATGGTAATATTTTTGGAGGGGTTAGAGGAAGTCATTAAGCTACTAAATGCATGTGATTAAATAATAATCAAAATATCCAAATGTATGTGATTACATAGTAATCAATGCTTGATTCCAAGTGCATGTGAGTGAATAGGAAGCCATGCGTGTGATAGTTTAGTAACTTGACTTCCCCTTCTATAAATTTGAGAATTTACTTATTGAGAAATGCAATCAATTAAGTTTGATTAAGAGCATCTATACAAGAAGTAAGGTATGCAATTGTGTTGTGAAAAACATAGATTTAACACTCCAAACCGCGCGGGTTGGCGGTTTGGAAAATTAGAAACCGAAATCGCAAATTTGATAAGGAAAATTTTGACAGTTCAACGATTTGGGCGGTTTGGGTCGGCGGTTTGGATTATAAATTTTTTAAAGAAAATTTTGTGTGTTTCACATAATAATTGAAGAGAAAAATTACCTAATTTTCATTTATACATTGTATATTGTCATATGATCATTAAATATCTTAAATTTTATAGTTAAAGAAGAAGAAAAATATAAAATAATATCTAATTTGAACGCGGGTCGGCAGTTTAGGCGGTTCGGGTTACGATTCAGGTCAAAATTTACGGTTTGGATGGTTCGGGTCGCGATATAGGTTATGACCCAAAATTTATGGTTCGGTTCAGGCTGACTAGAAATCATTTTCAATATTTTTTCGAACCATGTGGTGCGGTTCAGGTTGGGTTGCGGTTTGAACCGAAATTATGCACACCCCTACTATAAATATGAGAATTTACTTATTGAGAAATGCAATCAATTAAGTTTCATTAAGAGCATCTCTACAAGAAGTAAGGTATGCAATTGTGTTGTGAAAAACATAGATTTAACAATCCAAACCGCGCAGGTTGGCGGTTTGGAAAATTAGAAACCGAAATCATAAATTTGATAAGGAAAATTTTGGCAGTTCAGCGATTTGGGCGGTTCGGGTCGGCGGTTTGGATTATAAATTTTTTAAAGAAAATTTTGTGTGTTTCACATAATAATTGAAGATAAAAATTAGCTAATTTTCATTTATACATTGTATATTGTCATATGATCATTAAATATCTTAAATTTTATAGTTAAAGAAGAAGAAAAATATAAAATAATATCTAATTTGAACGCGGGTCGGCAGTTTAGGCGGTTCGGGTTACGATTCGGGTCAAAATTTACGGTTTGGACGGTTCGGGTCGCGATTTAGGTTAAAACCGCGCACTGACCCAAAATTTATGGTTCGGTTCAAGCTGACTAGAAATCATTTTCAATATTTTTTCGAACCATGTGGTGCGGTTCAGGTTGGGTTGCGGTTTGACGAAATTATGCACACCCCTACTATAAATATGGGCATTTACTCATTGAGAAATGAAATCAATTAAGTTTGATTAATGACATCTCTACAAGAAATAATGTATGCAATTGTGTTGTGAAACACATAGATTTATTTCAATATATTTGTAAATAAATCTAGGACTAGTAATACATGTATGGTTAATCCTACGTGAACCAATGGATTTGTTCCATGAAAATATTAGGGATGATGTTTCCCGACATTAGTATAAGAGCTTTAATATATATATCTACTTAGATTACACAAAAAATACATGATCATGCATGAAAAATGAAGAAAATGCATTATGTTTTTAATTTTATAAAAATGATTATCTTCTAATATTTTGACCTTAATATCTTATTGTACGAAATTGATAATGACATGTTCTAAGTTTTGGAGCGGATATGGAACCTCTAAGGTCGGATCGGTGCTCCGCGGATCGGAGGTGGGTCTAACCCGTGGATATCTAGCATAAGTGTATTTAAAAATATTTATGTAAAACTACATTTCGTTTGGAGTCCATAGGACAAAACATGGACCAAAACAGAATCTGAAAACTCCGGAACGGAGAAAATTAAGTTTCAGTATTCTTTAGCACTACACGTCGTGACGCGGAAGCTTGGGCATTGAGAGGCTCCAAAGTGCGAGAGCAACTACGAGAGCTGAACATCTCGGCGTCGCGATGCGGAAGTGAGAGCTTCGCGATGCGGAAGTGAGAGCGTCACGATGCTCCTAGGTCTGATGCTCAGTGCCGCGACGCTAGAGGGGTAGAATAGTGACGCTATCCTAGGCAGTGAGGAATTTCTAACTTCAAACCAATATTAAACACTTCCAATTTTATCATAACACTTCAAATATACCTAAAATCCAATTTTAGCATCATAACCACTATAAACACATATTATACAACTAACATACATGTATTCTAAAAATATATATGTATTTGTTTGAATCTAAACACAAACCAATTTAAAACCCCACTATGAAATATCTCATGAATAATTCTAGTTCACCCAAAGGTGATCAAGTGATTCTAGAATGGTAGCCATAGCTCTAAGCTTTAATCTAGAGCTCCACACTCTTATTAATTATTCCATGTCCAACATAAACATCTTTGACCAAATTACAAACATATTATGTTTATACTTCCAAAGTATCCTAACATAATTCATTAGCTTGATTTCAACTTTAAGTTATGTAATTATGCATCCAATACATAATTCATCACTATATGTCTCACTAATGAAAACTTACTAATGAAAAACATAGCTTATGAGACTATCAAACATTACCTAGTAAGCTTGATACAAAGATCCAATCTCATTCTCCTTATTGAAACTGTTGGAGAACTTCCAAGGTTTAGCAAGCTTCACTCTAAGATCCAATCTTGATTCCAATGCAAGCAAACTTCATTCCAAGATCCAATCTTGATTTCTGCTAGATGAAATGTTGTAGAGAACTTCCAAAGCTTCTCTAAACACTTCTATAACTTAGGCTAATTTCTCGAAGAATTACTTGTATTTAGCTTTCACAAGCTTAGCATTCTCAAGCTCATTTAGCTTTGCTTTAGCTTAATTAAAACCTTCATTAAGCTTGCTATTTATAGCAAAACTTAGGCAATTTTTAATTAATAAAAGTTTTAATCAACTTTTAGGTGGGCTTAATCCAATTTATCTAAATATGTATAATTAGGTGTGACTAATCACTTTTATCTACCATTTTGATTTAATCCAATTAAATCAAGACAAATATTAGAAAATGGATTAGTTCAATGTTTGCCACTTTGATTTAATCCAATTAAATCAAGCCAAATACACCTATAATTACATATTTACAATTACCAAAATATCCTCAAATGGTAGAGATATTTATGAAATTACGACAAAGCCCTTGTGTAGTTATTGAATTAATCTAATTAATCCAATTAGGTCAAAGTAAATAATCAATAATATCCAATAACACTTAATTATCTTAGTTGATAATTATAATATCGAATATGATCTATTATTAAAATTAACCGGCTACCCAATTGCTCAACAATTCATATTGTGGACTCTCTAAGTTCAGACATGTTCGTCATATAAGCCTAGCTAAAATGTGTTGGGCTCAGACGCAATGGAAGAGCACGATTTGGGCGAAATCGTAACTTTAAAATTTTTAAACTTACAATATAAATTATTCAATATCCCATATGAATAATTCATTCATATTTCACTTAAACATATTATATTTTTTATCAAATAACAATATAAATAATTTAGAAAACATCGCGAAACGTTTATGAAAATATTTTTCCGCAAAATGGCATAAAACACGTTTTTGCCCGAACCGACCAACCAATATACATGTGGACTGCCCAGATCAGCTCCAATAGTACTTGGGCAGTTCATGAGCTGCCTAAGTAGTGACCAATTCATTGTTTGGACAGTCGTCATCCGGTAAGCCCGAAACTCACCTGGTAATGTCGTTTTTCACCGTTTTCGCATATTTTCAATCCGAAATAATTTCTGGCAATTATTCTAATGCCCAATACACATCCAATACATTTAAATAACATATTTTTCATCACCAAAATTCTGGTTTTTCCAGGTCTGACCATGGAATAAAAATTATCATTTTTCATGCTTTAAATCCAATTTTCTCAACATTAATCAAATTAATATTTACACCAATCAAAGCCACCACCAATGAAGAACTTAAGAATAATTCTAGGAGTTATAAGAGTGGTCATAACACTCTAGAATGGCAACAAGTCATCATATGATAAAATTGAACTAATATTACACTAATATTACTCAATCTTACTTCACACATGTATCTAGCCTCCAAATCCATCCTCCAAATCAAAAAGCCCCAAAATTTAAGAACTGAAGAAACCCTAGAACTATTCTAGATACTCAAGAACAAGAAACAAACTTTCTAAGTTTAAGAATATTGAAGATTACCTCAAAATCTCCTAATTTCCTTAAGCTTTTTTTTTGATTTCATCACTTTCTCTTAAGTTTCTTCAAGAATAATTTTGGGAGCTTTTCCATGGAGTTAATTTCAACCAAGGGAAGCTTATGAAAGAGAAAAATATTTTTTCACTTTGTATACTAGGGGTAACCTAACTTGGGGGTAATTTGGTCATTTTATAATTCATTTAATCAAATTAAAGAATCCAAATTCAATTTGATAACCTTTATCTTAAATGTAAAAGTCAAACATTTACACTTTAATCATTTCCAAAATTAAATATCAACTTATATATTTTATATTTCAATTACTTTAATTATTTAACAATTAAATAATTAAATAATTACTTAAATATAAATATCTAAATATATGTATTATATTTACTTTAAATAATCCAAATACATAAATTAATGATTTATATCAAATATCTCATTTGATAATTAATTAATGTGTATTTAATAAATTCATATATTAAATACAAATACACATTAATTAGGAAATGATGGAAATTCCTCTTATGCATGTATTTTTCATTTAACCGTTAAACGATTCGAATTAACTTATTTAATCCAATGAAGTATTATGAATAATCTGTATTATTCATAACGTGTTGCCCAAGTGCTCAACAAGTACACTTCATATTCTGAGACTCTCTAAGTTTAGGTTTATCCATCACGGAATCAAATTTCGTATCCATAATTCACCCACTCGTAAATTATGACGACCACAGATAATCTCGCTAAACTATGCAAGTTGAGGTCATTGCATACGTATAATCCCTCCATCACAGGCTATCAATATTATACCGAGGATATAGATAGGAACGTCGAATCCTTAAGGTATAATATAGTCGACTTTCAAATTTACAATCTCTAAATAATACTCAAAACTCGCTTCTGAAGTATGCCACAACCATGGTTTTATTAGATCGCAAATACGTACATGATATCTATGCCTTGTACATAGGACTGACTGATTCTATCTGATACTCACAGGATATCATGAGCATGAGTTCACACCCAATGAACAGGAAGAGGTATGATCTATATAGATCGGTGACGTGACTACCATCAAAGTATGAAGGATGTCTCATATATCCACAGTGATATCGCAAGTCGAAGGACCACTATGCTACTCGACTCGAGAAGATTCCTATTGACGCTGGTGTACCATCTATTAGGAAATCTTCGGTGAGCCATTCAGTGTTTATCAAATAAACACCTACACGTTTACACGAGTCTCCCAAGACTCATGGTTCATTGGGATAAATCATCGTACGAAGTCTCGATATTCGACATGTACTGGTCTCAGTAGATTTTACTAACCGAAGTAAATCATGACCAGGAACTTTTTTGAGAATATACAACTTATAGTGACACTTCCCAATGTCAATTACAAACTAAGTTGTAACTGCGCACTATGTTGTAAATCTTTGGGTCTTTGTCTAATATATAAATATCACTAAATCAGATTTAGTTTCAATCTAATCGTAATTAGATCGTATACGTATATAAAAATAATAGGTGTAGCCATATATAAGTAATATTATGGAAAAAAATATTGTTCGTATTCATGAATTAGACATAAATACGATCCGGATTGGCACTCCGAGCACCTACCATAACAATTTCTCCCACTTGCTTTAGTGAAAATCCACGGTATCATATACATATCTCAATATGTATCTTATGTGCATGGCCCTTAAGAGCTCACCTAATACTAAAGAGGTAGGCAATAACGAGTAGGTCTGCTATAACATATTGAGTTTGTCCAACAAACCCAATCGTTTCCCTTAACCAGCATCATTCATATTTTGTATAACTTAAGTTATTCATCAATATGACTCAGATGTGACATCAACATTGTGTTACAGCTACTGTGTTGTCCAAGTATTTAGGGATCAAATCCAAAATACTAAGCAGACAACCACAAGCACAACACTAATATCAAAACTTCTAATCTATAAGGTCAATATGCAACTTCATAAGTCAATCATTCATAAGTTACAACTAATTCCACTCACAATAGAATCATATGTGACACTCCCATTACATCTTTTCTGACTCTTTATGACGTAGACTGTCTAACGTCATAATTAGACTCAAAACTAATCTGACTCTAATGGTTGCGGACTATATTCTCCATGAAAAAGAATCTCGTTCTTAATATCTCAAAGATAACAAAGAACATGTTTCAAGACACATCCTATGGTCTTCAGCGTATCAAAATAACTCAGAGCAATTACGATTAAATTGATATATTTAATTGGACATAATATAATATTCATTATACCATCATCTTATGATGCATAAGATTGACTAGACATTTTAATCAATTTTTTATTTTGACAAAAAAATCACCCTTTACGAAAGATTAATACTATATATAAGAGACACATTAAATATCACACAGTTATACTAACTGTCACACAGATAGTCTTGCTGTGTCCTTTATTAGATCATATCTAATGCACGACTAATGAGAGTATCTCACAAGTCTCTTAGTTTTATATCAAATATAAAACTTTATATCAAATATAACAGAGACTACTCCCACTGCTTTCAAGGAGAAAAGAAGACTTAGGTAAATTTTTTACCTCATAAATATCTCATTATAACATTAATAATGATAATATTGTTATGATATATAACACTAGAAAGAAATTTACATGCTTCCACTAACCCTACTATTAGATATGTATTCTCTATGCTTTGATAAAATCAGACAATCTGACTGGTATCAAAATAGTAAACACGGATTTCTGGAAAGCTCATCTGAGTCTATAATAAGCTCTATAAGCTAGTAAACCAAACTGCAATCTTAGTAGAATGCAAACTCCAGGGCCATTCCAAAACGAACTCTTCAAACAAAGAAATCAAAATGGATCTCTCAGCCGTAGAAATCATTCAAAAAATGCCACTTTGCATTCCTAGCTAAAATACACAGTTTAATATTAACATTAACCAAAAAATCTTTAATTGTTCAAAAAGTATGACCAGAGACAAGTTTTCTCATAATCTACAATATATTACTGAGCATAACGTTTCTCATTGTCATACTATAAAGGTCAAACCTTTAATAAGCTCACTTTGTTTTTGCTGCGCAAACCATTTGCATATTTTATGAACGATTCATAATGAAAGCTATTTTATGAACGATTCATAACGAAAGCTTAATCAAGTTCCAAACTTGATCGTAGTAAGCTATGAACAATCTTAGATCTATGGTTCAATGCTAACTTTCAGAATCGATATCAAATATCGCTTCCACTAAAAGTTATACGATAAATTTCTTCGATAAAAAAACCATAGAACCATTAAGTATCAAATACTTCGCAAATGATTATGACATCCTATTGGACTTATATGGAAGATTTGTAAGGGTCTTTTCATCTTATTAATTATGTAGTTTCATTTATAGTTTATCACTCTCACATTTGATTTCAATAAGTCAAATCTTTTCTACAATGGTCAACATCTGATGTTACACACCAAGTAATAAAATAATTTTATTACTCGGGATCGTAGAAAAGATATTCTATCAAATAGAATAAATGATAAACTTTTACTTGTACCTCTGAGGCCAAGTACTTTGAATAATATAACCATTATACAAAAGAAATATTCAAATCTCAAACTTTTCAAGATTCCAATTTTCCACCTATACATATCACATATGTAAATGTAGAAACTAATGGAACCTTAATTAAAAGGATGAATTAGTGTTACTGGAGCATATGCCCAAGAGTATTGAAACTAATTCGGTAACACTCAATATCAAACGAATCAAATCATATAAGATTCGATTTCTCTCACTAACCAATTCTATCACGATGGAATCATAGAAGAATAATATTGAGAAAGAACCATATTCTATGAATAATCTTAGAACTAATTGTCATAAATTCATATGATTGGTTGTATTAAACATCTTTGAACAATTTAAAGACTCACAATGAATTTTAAAGATACAATTTTCAAAACCTCGGATCGAATATCTTTGAACCAATCAAAATATTCTATCCATGTTTCATCAGAAACATGTAACTAAGTCATGACAACTCATAGACTAAGTTACGAAGTAAAGAAAACTACCTTAAGTAATTTACAATTCATTAAACTATATACATCTAATATGTCAGTTTAATAAATCTTATAGTCCAATGACAATCATTGGTTAAATGAGATTTAATCAAATTCCCTAATATAATATTCATTAAATGGATAAGGATATGTGATGTGATCTAGTATCAGACCATCATTTACTATACGGAATAAACATCTAATGCTTAAATGATAAAATCTCATAAAACATTGTTCTAAGTTATTTACTTAACCGATTATTTTTCTTAATGTTTATCTCTTCGTCAATGACACTACTAGCCATATTAAAATATATAACAACTGTTTATAAAGATCAAGTAACTCTCCCTAGTCGCAAGTTCTGATATCATATATCAAAACAATCATTAGACAATATTTTAAATAACTAGACGAGAGATCAGGTATCCAATACCTATAGTTGTCATATTGTGAGAATCAATATTCTCTACACACAACTATATGTTAGGGTTGATGCTCGGAGTGCTAATCCGGATCGCATTTATGTCCGATTCATAAATACGAACAATTTTTTTCTATAATATTACTTATTTAATGGTATCACCTCTTGTCTTTTATATACATATTCGATCTAATTACGATTAGATATCAAATTATGACTAGATTGAAAATAAATCTGATTTAGTGATACATGTATATTAGACAAAGACCCTAGGATTTACAATGTAGTGTGCTGTTACAACGTAGTTTGTAATTGACATTGGGAAGCGTCACTATAAGTTGTATATCCTTAAATAAAGTTTCTGGTCAAGATTTACTAACACGGGTCGGTTAGTAAAATCCGATGAGACCAATACATGTCGTATATCGTGACTTGGTCCGATGGTTTATCCCAATGAACCATGAGTCTCGGGAGACTCGTATAGACATGTAGGTGTTTATTTGATAAACACTGAACGACTCACTGAAGATTTCCTAATAGATGGTACACCAATGTCAATAGGAATCTTCTCGAGTTGAGCGAGCATAATGATCATTCGACTTGAGATACCACAGAGGATATATGAGTTATCCTCCACACTTTGATGGTAGTCACGTCACCGATCTATTTAGATCAGACATCCGACTGTTCGTTGGGTGTGGACTGATGCTCATGATATCTGGTGCGTATCAAGATAGAATCCGTCAGTTCTGTGTATAGGGCATATGTATCATACACGTGTAGTAAATCCATGGCCGTGGTATAACTTCGGAAGTAAGTTTCGAGTGTTATTTAGAGATCGTAAATTTAAAGTCGACTATATTAGACCATAAGGATTTGACGTTCTTATCTATATCCCAGATATAATATGGATAGCCTATGATAGAGAGATTATACGTATGTAATGACCTCGACTTGCACAGTTTAACGAGATTATCTGTGGTCATCATAATTCATGAGTGGGTGAATTATGGACACGAAATTGGATTTCGTGACGGATAAACCTAAACTTAGAGAGTCCCACAATATGAAGTGTACTCGTTGAGCACTTACGCAACACGTTATGAATAATACAGATTATTCATAATACTTCACCGGATTAAATGAGTTAATTCAGATCGTTTAAACGGTTAAACGAAAACACATGCATATGGGCATTTTTGGTCAATCGTAATTATTGTGTATTTGTATTTGATACATAATTTGGTTAGATACACATTAATTAATCGTCAAATGAGACTTTGACACATGCCATTAATATATGTATTTGTTATTTAATGTAAATAAAATACATATATAATAATAATTATATTAATTAATTATTGAGATATTTAAATGTTAAATATTTGAATAATTAAATGATATACTTTTTCATAATTGTTATGAAAAATATTTGATTATTATTGGTTACAAATGGTATGATTTTATTAAGCTTCAATTGTGCAAATTTGATTTATCAAATTAAAGCTTATTATATTTAATTGAATTAAATTGGCAAAAATGACCATATTACCCCCCAAAGTCGGCAAGCCTTGTTTAAATTAGAAAATTTTGTTATTCTTTTTCATTAAAGCTTGCCATGGCCGAAAATGACTCTCCAAATACCTCTCAAATTTTCCTTGATGATTGAAGGAAGAAAATGAAGAAAAATCAAGAAAATTGTTTAAGGAAAAATGAGGATTAAAGGTAATTCTATAGATCCCTAAGCTTAGAAAGCATGTTTCTTGTTTCTTGATGATCTAGTGTGATTTTAGGGTTTCTTCTTTTCTATAAATTTGGGTGTTTTTGATTTGGAAGATGGATTTGGAGGCTTATTGCATGTGTGAAGTTGATTTGAATGATATTATTGTAATAATTATTCAATTTAATCATTTGATGATATGTTGCCATTCTAGAGTGTTATAACCACTTTTGTAATGCCTAGAATTATTCTTCGGTGCTTCAATTGTGGTGGCTTGGATTGGTGTTGTGATTAATTTGATTAATATCGAAAAGGTTGGATTAAAGCATGAAAAATTGACATTTTTAGTTTCTGGATCAGATCTGGAAATTATGGGTTTATGGTGATGAAATTTATGTCATATGAATGTATTGGATGTGTTTTGTGTGTTGGAACAATTGCCGTAAATTATTTCGGAGTTGAAATATGCGAAAATGGTGAAAAGCGGCGTTACCGGGTGACTTTTGAGCCAACCGGATGACGGCTGCCCAAACAGTGAATTTGTCACTGTTCGGGCAGCCCATGAACTGCCCTAGTACTGTTGGGGCTGACTTGGGCAGCCCCATGTGTATTGGGTAGTCGGTTCGGTCAAAAACGCGTTTTATGCCATTTTGCGGAAAAATATTTTCCTAAAAGTTTCGCGACGTTTCTTAGTTATTTATGTCATTATTTGATATCGAATAAATATGTTTAGGTGAAATATGAATAAATTATTCATATTGTATATTGAATAATTTATTTGGTAATTTAAAAAGTTTTAAAATTATGATTTCACCCGAACCGCGAGCTTCTGCTGTGCTTGCGCCAAAACCCCAACAAAATTGTTATTAGAGCAGGTCTGATCCTTCATCCATTATATTTTTCATGCTTGAAATATGATATATAATCCAATTTTGATGTTTGCACATGCATTTAATTTTGATATTTCTTGACTTTTCGGTTTTACGCTAACGGGAAACGTAACGGAAATTTAATGGTTAAATTAAGTTATGTTTTCTAAGGTAGAATTGAGTTGTTTAGAAGATGATCGAGATTATATTCTATATTTGATGTAGAGCAAAGCTTTCTTGTGGAATATCCCCACTCAAATAAGGCATTAAAGTGACATGTATTTAATGCATGTTTCTTGATCTGTCTTGTTAATACGGTTTATGGATATTTTTCTATGGCTGCATCCGAGAAAGTGCCAAAGCAGTGAGGGTGTAGTTGATAGAATTTTATCCATGCCGGATTTATATTTGATACTAGAAAAATTCAAGTGAAAGTGGAAATCCTGAATGTGCCAAAGCTGTCAGGTCTACATCGGTAGCTTGAGTTTGTCATTGGCAAGTGAAGCCTTGATACGCCTCATTGTGAACGTGCCAAAGCTGTCATAACGAAAAATTGTCAGGACCAAAATCTAGAGCCACAGTGAGTGTGATTGACAATGAGTTGTCTACCTAATGAATATACGTAGGCGAGATCGTGCCAAAGCTGTGAGTCGAAATATATTCATGGGATCCACCTCTCACTATGAAATTCGATTTAATTATTGAATTCCCATTTTCTGTTGAGGATTACGATATTACGTAAAGTAGTGGGAGACACTGCTCGGTTAAAAATCCATAGCCAAAGCAGTGTGTAATTTTATGGAAATTGCTGCTTTTGTTTTCCTTTATTCTATATTGTTAATTGAATTAAACTTCTAATCCACTGGATGCATATTATTTGAATATGTTTTCTGACTTCACTTATGGTTGCATATTTCTAGAATAGGTTCTAGAATGCAAGTAGACTAGGATATTATCAGATTAGTCAAAACCATCGGGAACTATTGTTCCGTTTTTCTTAAAAATCAAGATGGTTTAGTGATTTAGTTGCTAAGTCACGATAGGTTATCTAAATAGATATCTGTTTTAGGATATAATTGTCAAGATAAAATAGTTTCTTGTGCAGTAAGAATTGACACGAATCAGTTCATGTCTCGAGATTCTTGACTGGCATTAAGAAAACTCCATTAGGTATTTGTTTATCTTATAATGAGGTTTCTTGGCTTTAGTGACTTTTAGAAGTCACGTGTTTTTACACAGTTTGCTAATCAATTATTTATAATTGTTGTGAATAATTGAAGGCAAATTATAAAGCTAAAAAAATGAGATGTGTATAGTTATGTATAGAGAATATCGATTCTCACAATACAACAACTGTAGGTATTGGATACCAAATATCCCATCTAGTTATTTAAAATAATATTTAATGATTGTTTTGATATTTGATATCAGAACTTGTTATTATTGGATTGTTACTTGTTCTTTATAAACAATTGTTACATATTTTAATATGACTAGTAGTGTCATTGATGAAGAGATGAACATTAAGAAAGATATTCGGTTAACTAAATAACTTAAATAGTTCTTTAAGAGATTTTATCATATAAGCATTAGATGCTTATTTCGTATGGTAATGGATGGTCTGATAAAAGATCACACCATATATCCTTATCCATTTAATGAATATTGTATTCAGGATTTGATTAAATCTCATTTAACCAA